>CABHPR010149953.1:989-21231 GCA_902168415.1 Peromyscus melanophrys
TCACGATAATTATAGCAAGTTCCCGAATTAGGGAGACGATAAGGAGACGCTGGGGAGTTGGAGGGGAGAACGGAAAGATGTAAATGATGTAAACACAGTACACTCCTGTATGAAATTCTCAAAAACATGTAAATTAAAAAATAAGATTTAAAGAACATTTCAAGTAGGAAGCCAACATAATACTTGTTTTTGAAAATATAGTATTTTTAAATTCTTTGATAATTTCAAACATGCATATAATGTATTATGATTGTGGTGATATTGTGTTCCCCAAAATATTGTGCACCCTAATAAACTTATCTGGGGTCATAGAACAGAACAGCCACGAGATACAGAGGCCAGAAAATGGTGGCACACACACCCTTAATACTACCACTTGGGAGGCAGAGATCCATCTGGATCTCTGTGAGTTCAAAGCCACACTGGAAACAGCCAGGCATGGTGACTCACGCCTTTAATCCCAGGAAGTGATGGCAGAAAGCAGAAAGGTATATAAGACGTGAGGACCAGGAACTAGAGCTGGTTAAGCTTTGAGGCTTTTGAGTAGGAGTTCAGCTGAGATCCATTCGGATGAGGACTGAGAGGCTTCCAGTCTGAGGAAACAGGATCAGCTGAGGAATTGGCGGGGTGAGGAAGCTGTGGCTTGTTCTACTTCTCTGATCTTCCAGCATTCACCCCAATACCTGGCCCTGGGTTTGTTTTTATTAATAAGACCTTTGAAGATTCATGCTACATATGATTATATTCATTCCCACTCCTTCCTGTAACTCTTCCCAGCCCTACTCCAACCCATAATACCTATTTCTCCAAGGGACACATTTCTCCATTGAATTAAGTAAGAAACTAGTATATTTTATAAAAGTACATATTGAAATATTTTGTTGAAAATACAAAATTATAAAAAAATCAATTACTTACCTTTCTTAGTATATGAAAATAGATTCCAACATCACTAAAGATTTAAGCATAAAATTAACCATAGAAAGGGTTGGAGAGATGACTCAGTGGTTGAGAGCGCTGGCTGCTCTTCCAGGGAACCCAGGTTCAATTCCCAGCACCTACATGACAGCTCACAACTGTCTGTAACTCTAGTTCCAGGGGATCTAGACATACATGGAAACAAAACACCAATGTGCACATACAATAAAAATAGATACATTCTTTTTTAAAAGCCAGGCAGTGGTGGCGCACGCCTTTAATCCCAACACTTGGGAGGCAGAAGCAGGCAGATATCTGAGTTCCAGGCCAGCCTGGGCTACAGAATGAGTACCAGGGCATCCAGGGACACACAGAGAAACTCTGTCTTGAAATCCACTCCCCCCACAAAAAAAAAATTAATCATAGAAGAAGTATTGGGCAAAAATTTTAAATCAAAGTACCTTTTATAAAATAACCTCAGAAATTATAAAGGAAACTAGTAAATTTGCATGAATAACAAATTGAAAATTTCACACTACAATATAATAACATCAAATGACAAGCTGGAATAACAATTCTGGGTTACAGATGACATTTAAAGTACCAATGTCCCCAATGTAAATAAGAATCAAAAACACCATTTAAAAATAGGCTAAGGACATAAAAAGTCAATTGACAAGTTAAAAAAAATCCCATACCTCCTTTAAATACATAAAATGTACTCACTACTTCTTTTTCTTAATTATTTTATCGTTTTATTATTCCATGTTTCCCTGCACTTATGTCTATGTGCCGTGTCTACACAGTGTACTCAGAGGCCACAGGAGGGAGTCAGATCCCCTGGGACTGGAGTTATGGATGGTTGTGAACTGCCATGTGGGTGCTAGAGTCAAACCTGGGTCCTCTGGCAGAGCAGCCAGAACTCTTAATTTCTGAGCCATCTCTCCAGCTCATTGCTTTTTCTTATAATTCTACAAAGATGCAAACTAAAGCAACTTTTTTTTTCCGCTTGACAAATTCCAACTATCCCGTGATAGCCATCTCTCACTTTGAAGACTATATAGACTTGAGTGCTTTGTTACATCCTGTATGATTAGCTACTGTCTACCTGGCTCTTAAAATTCTAGCTCCTTCTCTTTTCTGCTTGAGCCAGCCTGGTCAACTTGTCCAACTAAACGTATCCAACTGGGAGCCTCCGCATGTTTCTACAAAGTTTTACTCTACCAGGCTGACCCATTCTTAGCCCTTTGTGTCTCCTCTTTCATTCTAGCCTATGCTCAAGCATCATATCCTGGGGTCATGTACCATGACCTTCCTCCATAGTATCTCCCATACCTCCTGTCTACCTTCTTGCCTAGCTTTATTTTGTGTTTTATTAACTGAGATTACTTCACAATGTTTTTCAGTGGACCTGTTGACTTTTGAAACTATAATATGAAAAAAATTGCAGATGTCACAATGTCAGAGACATTGTCTCTATCACTCCTTAATAGTATTATACCAAACCAGGGACCTGGCTTGGAGAAGTTATGCTATGTCTGTGGATAAACGCACAGCAGCTGTGCAGATTGGTGAGGGTGGGACACATTCTCTGTGTCATCCACTGTTGAAATGAGTAGAAATTGATGTAACCTAAATAAACAGTGAATGTTAATAGTTATAGAAATTTCCTTGTCGGGGGAGAAATGTTTAGTTTTAATTTCCATACAAATAGTGTCCACAAACTATGATTTTTGAGTTTCTACAACTACAATTTTATCATATAAACTTGAGATAAGTACATAGATTTATGAACTTCTGCTTGTAAGGAGAATAACACTGAAAAACCACCTGTATGTCTGTCCCCAGAGGACTGCAAAGTAGAATATACACAGAGGAGATACAATGCAATTGTTTCAGAATGAGGTAAATCGAGGCATCTACCTCTATTGGTCTGTGTCCATATGTGTCTCCCTGCCTGTGTATACACTGCTTTACAAGACACTTCTAAGTATATTGTGCAGCAATAAGAACAAGGGTGAAATGTAAACCGCTGCAAAGTATTTTTGAACATGGGGGAAAACATGCATAGTTATAAATACTATATGTGGGTAAACATAAAAAACATCGGCGACATTCGTTAATTGTTGAGGTCAGGAATGCGTAGCAGTGGGTACTGTGAGCCTCTTTGTATTATCAGAACTTTTCTTTTTTCAGTATTTGATATTGCTAACTTAAAATATATATATATATATATATATATATATATATATATATATATTTAATTTTCTCGGTAAAAGAAATTAGGTGGCTGTACTTCTTGCACAAGTTAAGGGATCATTATTTTTTTTTTGTGTAGTTTATCTGTGGACACTCCCACTTTAGGCTTCTTTAGTTGTATTTTGCTGTAGTTAAAGTAGGGAAGAATAATTTCAAGTCTGGGATTCATTGGAGATCAATTTAAAAGTATTTACCCTATCGTATACATTTTTTCAAACAGAAGCAAAGCTGAAAAAATCCATCTTGATATAGCATAATGTATTTCCCCTTTCTGTAGAAGCATGTAGAAACAATGTAAAATGGCCTTACACTTATTGCGCTGATGATAATGGAAATGGATGCTTTCTAAACCATGAAACTGTCTTTGCGCCGCTCTGAAATAGCCAATTAACTTACATTCCATTTTGGCTTAAGTGATTTGATAAAACACAGCATCACTTCATCCATCCTTAGTCAATAACCCTTGCTCTCTAAAGGTTAATGCTCCATCCTACTTCATGAATTGGATGGTTTGGTCTGTTTATGTATTAAAGCAAAATATACATTTTAAATAGCACTTTATTTAGTTCTCATTTATATAAGAAACAACGAGAACAAGGACGTTATGAGAATAGAGTGTTGTAATAAATAGTTTCATTAGGGGATTATTTTGCCCTTTCTCCCTCAAATGATAAGACAGTAGTCTGTGAAAGAAATTTTATACTTATAAAATTCAACATTTTGTTTCCATTGCTTTATTCCTAATGATCAGCAAAACTTAACATGCAGTATTTTTCAACTCTTAGCCCAAGCTTTCTAAGCCATAGAACATTACAGTGAAGAATTAGCAAGAGCATTAATTTATTTTCTTTGATGCTGCAACAATGGGATCCTTGGGTGACTGCAGAAACTCTCTCTTGGTTTTGCATCTTCTTTCCTGGTGGACTGGAATCTCCCTCTTGAGTTTAGAATGATTGTATTTCAGGGAATGGAAGTAATGAATTTACAGAGATTGCCTACATATGACCTTTACCCCAAAGCCATTGTGCTTGTTCTCATGGAGACTGGACAAGTGCCCAACATCCTAGATGCCAGACAGAAGTCCCTTGCCCATGACACCTTGCTCAGTGTGGCCACTGTCATCTATTAGAGATGTAGCATTTTGGCCATGTGGTAATTAATGCAATAGCACCAGATCCTGCCATGTCATCCCTGGGTTCAGAGTTGGACTTTATACTGTTCCAGTTTGCTAACCATTTACTTTTTGACATCACAGAATAAGCAAGCCAGCTGCAGAATTCACCTTGTCTAGTCTCTTTTCAGCATACCAATAGTTTAGCTGAAAGATGAATGAACTTTTGTTATGTTTAAACATATTTAGTTGAGCTTTGTACTCATTGGTACAGGAAAAGACTTTCTGAACAGAACACAGCATAGGCACTAAGATCACCAGTCAACAAATGGGATCTCATGACACTGAAAAGCTTCTGCAAGGCAGAGGATATGGTCATTCAGACAAAGAGGCAGCCTAAAGAAAGGGAAAATATTTTTATCAACTACACGTCTAATAGAGGGTCAATAAGTTACAGAAAGAACTGAAATTTCCCACTATTAAAGTGTGAGGGTCAATGTATAATTTAAACTTACAGTAATATTTCTTTTACATATGTAGGTGTCCTTGTGTTTGGGGCATAGATGTTAAGAATTGAAATGTCATCTTGGTGGATTTTTCCTTTGGTAAGTATGCAGTGTCCTTCCCCATCTCTTTTGATTTTGGTTTGAAGTCTATTTTACTAAATATTAGAATGGCTACAACAGCTTGCTTCTTAGGTCTATTTGCTTGGAAAATCTTTTTCCAACCCTTTTCTCTGAGGTAATGTCTATCTTTGGTGTTGAGGTATGATTTTATATGTAGCAGAAGGACAGATCATGTTTTGCTTCCATTCTTTTAGCCTGTGTCTTTTTATTGGGTAGTTGAATCTACTGATATTAAGAGATATTAATAAGCAATGATTGTTAATTATTGTTATTTTGTTGGTGGTGGTGTTGGTAGTGGTGGTGTGTGTATCCTCTTTTGGTTTTGTGGTTTGAGATTATTTATTTCCTGTATTTTCATGGTGTAGTTAACCTCCTTGGGTTGAAGTTTTCTTTCTAATATCTTTTGTAGGGCTGGATTTGTAGACAGATATTGTTTGAATTTGACTCTGTCTTAGAATATCATGTTTTCTCCAGCTATGGTTCTTGAAAGTTTTGTTTGGTATAGTAGTTTGGGCTGGCATCTGTGATCTCTTAGAGTCTACAGGACATCTGTTCAGGCCCTTCTGTCTTTTAGAGTCTCCATTGAGAAGTCAGGTGTGATTCTAATAGGTCTACCTTTATATGTTACTTGCTCTTTTTCCCTTGCATCTTTTAGTATTCTTTCTTTGTTGTGTATGTTTAGTGTTTTGGTTATTTTGTGGCAAAGAGGACTTTCTTTTCTGGTCCAGTCTATTTGGTGTTGTGTATGCTTCTCGCACCTTTATAAGCATGTCCTTCTTTAGGTTAGGAAAATTCACTTCTATAATTGTGTTGAATATATTTTCTGGGCTTTTGAGTTGGTAATCTTCTCCTTGTTCTATTCCTGTTATTTTTAGGTTTGGTCTTTTCATGGTGTCCTAGATTTCCTAGATGTTTTGTGTCTGGAATTTTTTATACTTAACATTCTCTTTGACCAGTTAATCTAGTTCTTCTATTATGTCTTCAACACCTGTGATCTCTTGTATTCTGTGGGTGATGCTTGCATCTGTAGTTCTTCTTTGCTTACCTAGATTTCCCATTTCCATAGTTGCCTCATTGTGTTTTCTTTATTGCTTCTATTTCCATTTTTAGGTCTTGAACAGTGTTATTTGTTTCCTTCAACTGTTTGTTCATTTTTTTCTTGGATTTCTTTAAGGAACTTATTCATTTCCTCCAATTTTTTGTTTGTCCTTTCCTCAGTTTCTTTAAGGGATTTATTTACTTCTTCTTTTAGAACTTCTTTTTTTTTTTTTTTTTTTTTGGTTTTTTGAGACAGGGTTTCTCTGTGTAGCTTTGCGCCTTTCCTGGAACTCACTTTGTAGACCAGGCTGGCCTCGAACTCACAGAGATCTGCCTACCTCTGCCTCCCGAGTGCTGGGATTAAAGGCGTGAGCCACCAACGCCCGGCGTGTTGCATTCTTTTATGCCACATTCATTTAACTCTGTGAAGCTGTGTTACTGTGCCTGTCTAAAACACCTGATTGGTCTAATGAAGAGCTGAATGGCCAATAGCAAGGCAGGAGAAAGGATAGGTGGGGCTGGCAGGCAGAAAGAATAAATAGAAGGAGAAATCTGAGGAGGAGGAGGAGGAGGAGGAGGAGGAGGAGGAGGAGGAGGAGGAGAAGAAGAAGAAGAAGAAGAAGAAGAAGGAGAAGGAGAAGGAGAAGGAGAAGGAGAAGGAGAAGGAGAAGGAGAAGAAGAAGAAGATGGAGAAGGAGAAGGAGAAGGAGAAGGAGAAAGAGAACAAGGAGAGGAGGACTCTAGGGGCCAGTCACACAGACAGCCATGGAGTAAGAGTGGAAGTAAGAAAAGGGAAAAGCCCAGAGGCAAAAGGTAGATGGGCTAATTTAAAGTTAAGAAAAGCTGGCAAAAAACAAGCCAAGCTAAGGCTAGTCATTTATAATTAAGAATAAGACTCAATGTGTGATTTATTTGGGAGATGGGTGTCAGTTTCGTAGGCTAGTGCGTGGTGAGGAAAATGAGGAAAAGTGGAGCTGGAGGAGCAAACAGGTTAAGACAGTGCCCTGGGCCATGATCTTGGATGAGGGAGAGAGATGGAATTTGAACCCAGGACTTAGTCACAAAGCAGTGCTCTGATTTTGTCATAAGTTCTTAGAATCAGGAGTGGTTTCCTCCTGCAGCAGTGTATTCTGGCCCCATTGCCATAAACCCCTGGTATCTGCACATGACCCTAATTCTTATGTTGTTGGCTTTAGTTCCAGTTCTAATTGGGTCCTAAAAGTGCAATAAAGAATCTGGGAACCTTGGACTGTAAAATGAGCTCTCATGGGAGAAAATAATCATGTGTTAAGGGTGATGGATATAAACTGTTTTATATGTACTGGAGATAAAATGACACTTTATGTAGACATTGTGTTTAATTCCACTTGTAGGGTCTTTAAGAACAAGTAAGAATCACACTAGCTCTGGAGGACTGGGTGGCAGAGGGATCCGGAGGGGAAATGTGGGAGGAGAGCTGGAATTCTTTCACGTCTTGAACTTGTAACTTCACTGAGTGATGGACTTCTCGTTACCGCACTTCATTTCATCTTTCTAAATGTGTATTACACCTCAGTAAAAAAATAAATGTACTCTATGTCTCAAACTCAAGAATTCACATAGATGCCATGATTAAGATTTTCACCTTATGTTGGAGGGCAATGCTCTCTCTCCCCTTTTAAGGACCATGGAAGGCAGAGCAATTCGCAGCCTGAGAGGGTGGAAAATGAGGACGATGATATTATAGTTTAAGACTTTCAAACAAGTGAATTCATTGAGTGAGAAATCCCTCTAGATTAGTGAAGAGGAGATTTATCCACATTCCTCTCCCAGTGCTGCAACAGGACTAAATTTTCAGAGGTTTAAATCTTTCAGGAAGACAACACAGTGGTCTTCTCACTGCATCCATGCTGCTGTTATGTCCTTTCACTTTCAAGGAGGGTCTCTGACAGAAGTGGAGACTGAGGAAGGTGTGATGGAGAAGACACAGTCAGAGATATGGACAAGGAGATCTTTTGGCCATTCCTGAAGAGCTGAGTGAGAATTTTCCCCCAATATATGGAGAACAGAAAATATGAGTTGAGAAGCAGGATGTAACATCAGTGGCAAACGAAGGGACAAGGTCAACACGGGCGCTAACAGCAAAAGCATTCCAGAAGCAACACTGAAGGTCAACTGCAATCCAGGACTCCAAACTAGGTTAGGACCTCCTAGAATATGCAATAGAGGTTGTTGGAAACCATGGGAGATTTAGGAAGAGGGCATTCCTCTTTGAATTCTTCCATGGAAAGGTAGTTATCTGGAGGCTGGGGTACCAGTGATCACGAAGGCCAGAGCAAGTGCAGATGCCTACAGTAGTTTCTTTGTCTTCACTGTGGGGAAGTCCAGTGATGTCTGTTGCTCACCAGCTGGTTTCTTGCTGACATTCAAGTCCCCTTTGTGTTAATGTTTAGTCTGAATAGATTATTCAAGCCCCTTTAGTGTTAATAGGTAGTCCTATTAGAATAGATTAAGGCCTACATCATAACAAAGGCTTCTATATTCAAAGTCTTTTATTAAAACATCTCATAAATGGTGTCTTCTCAGACGGCCACCATCTCTCTCTTTGAATAGTTTTCTGTTTTGAAAATTTTAAATTGTAAAAAAAAAAAAAAGAAAAAAAGAAAATTTTAAATTGTTTGTGGTCTGCTCTCTTGAATATCCTGGTTTTTCTCTTCTCATCCCCCACCCCCTTTGCTTTTGTTTGGTTTTATTTTTTGACAAGATACAGCTTTTTAGGCCTGGCTAACCTAGAGAACTCACTATACAAACCAGGCTGACCTTGAACTCATGGAAGTTCTTCTGCCTCCGCCATATGAGTGCTGGAATTACAGCCATGCACTGGTATGCCCGGCTTAACCACTTCTCTAAATCCTTTTTTATAGATAAATGAAATCCCATAGTTGATAAATTAATCTCAACCTATAAATTAAGATAAGTCTCTTTTTTAAAATTTTCATTTGTGTTAACCTTACCTGAAATCACTAAATAAACATGTGAATTGCTTTTTTTAAAATTTTCACTTTTCAGTTAACTTCAAATACCAGAATCCCTTCTACATTTTCCAGTATTTAATTTTTATCATCTACACAATCCTAATATTTTCTTCTTTACAATGTGTTTAGCATAATAATTATAAAATGACAGACATGTGTGCTGTAGTACATTAGATTTCTCAATTACTCTCTTATAAGGAACCCATGACAGCAGACTTCTCAGTCCTCAAGAAACAACTAATAGGCAAAGCAGCTGTAAACCTATGTAACTAATTTGACCGCTAAGACAGCAAAAGCAGACCTTGCTTTCTAGCCAACCACTCATTATTTTCTACCTTGTCTGTTAAAGAACTTTCATGAACAGAAGGCTAGTTTTACTTCTGTTAGCCTAGGGAGAGCATGTTGTAGAGGGGAATGGATTAAAATAGATCCATTTCTTGATTCTGGCTCAAGAGTCTTATCACAGTACAAAATCAGTCAAGTTCCTCTGCCTCCTCCAACTTGTTACTTCCATAGTAGAATGTTACTAATCTCCATGTGCAGGCCTGCTGGGAGAACTGAGGTGTTTGTTATGCACTAGATGCTTGCGTGGATGTGGCTGCAAGTTGACAGTCACTGCCTAAAGGTTCTACCTCTGGATAAAAACAGGTATTAAACGGTTTATTTTATTTTATTTGTAAAACTTCATTATTTGTGTGTGTGTGTGTGTTTGTCAGCAAGTGTGTGTGTAGAGCACGGTACACATGTGGATTCCAGAGGACAAGTTTGTGGAGTCGGTTTTCTCCTTCTCCCTTTACCAGGGTTCTGAGCACCCAGCTCAGTTTGTGGGAAATGTGTACCAAATGCCTTTACCTTCTGAGTCGTCTTGCTCATCCTATACTACACATTTTGAATAATAAGATTCTGCAATTAAAAATTAGCATTTGAACTCTTAAGCCAAAAGTGCTACTTTACTGGAATTTTTAAATTATCTATGTGATTGCTAATCTCCTGGTACCTTTTGTAGATCTTTTATACCCAATATAAATAAAGAACAGTAATATGGCCCTCAGATAATATCCATGGTAGCTCAAAATTTTCCACACTGGCAACTAGAGAACATAGAATATCAGTTGTTATCTTCAGTGAGACCAATATTGCTGCAAAATATAATTTCAACAAAAAAAATCTTATTTGAAGGTAATTTTGTGTAATGCTATGATATAGTTGAAGCAATAAAAGATCTATTTATAATACAAAAGGCTATTCAGCCAACTCTCTTTCATCCTCTTCCTCTTGTTAAGAGGGAAACTGAAATCCAAATAAATCATTCATTCAAATAAATCATTCATAAATCAAAATTGAACCACCAGAGTGTGCCAGACTGTGTAAGTACTTGGTAAATAAAACATAAAGGCAATTTAAATAGTATCCTTATAAATTCGACATTAGCGTCCCAAGTTTCCTGAGAACTATGTATCATGCAGAAACCTAAACCTCAAGCAACAGAATTCAACTCTATGTGAACAGAAAACATGAGTTCTCTTCCAGGATGCTATGGAGATGGTGGAAACCTTGGTGGGACTGGGGTACCAGAAGGGAGCTTGAGACATGTGGAGACAAAACCAGGGAAGGGGTTGGCTGAGTTAGCCACTGCCTCAAGACACAACTTGATGCCTCTTTCTGTTTTTTGAATTCTGCCATCCTGATCCTGTACAACCACCATCATGAGCTTCCTACCAAAGTCTCAAGCACTCATCACTGTTGTGAGAATCCTGTATCTTTGCCTGAAAAGGTGGCTAGGGTCTGCAGGCTTTGAAATTGGCAACAGTAGCTGACAGATTTCATTAAAAGAGGATGTCTTCTGACGTTGAAATGCACAAATGAGTTTATAATTTAGGCTGTTTAATTCATGAAAAATAAACTGCACTCCATATCTCCATGTAAATGAACCAGAATAAACAGTGAATGCTCTGTGGTGGCACATGGTGGCCCCATTGGCCTGAGAGGCTTTACAATCAACTCCCCCAAATCCTATTGAATCCCTGAAGGCAGATAGATTTTTATGAACACCCAAGATGGAGCAGTTTCCTCTAGTCGGAAGAAAGCCTTGGCAAGGTGGTAGTAACATTGAGTAGGTTATATTTAGTTACACAAAGATGGTGGGTGTACTGAAGAATGGACCGAGAAGAAAGAAGGGGAAGCAGTTAAAACATTGTTGCAATAGCTTGTTAGATTGTAGTGGGTCCTGGAGTAGAGAGAGGGTCATCATGGGATGGAAAGTAAGGGAGCTGTGGAGAGTCTCTGCTGTGGAGATGCACAGGGCCTGGTGTGTTCGGTTCATAAGAAGAAGGTCAAGGCGGTGGGCATGGGGAGATGATTTCTGTGGGAGTTTCCCCCCTAACATTCTAAAGCACATGTGAGATTATGAACTGCTCTACCACCTTTTAGGGCACTGTGGGAATACTAGTTATTAGGAATAGAGTGTCACATGAGCAAAAGCAGTAAAGCAGGAAACTATTGGCCATGTTTACTTATATATATACATGTATACTTATAGATACATGTATATATATAAGTAAAGAAAGTGTGTTTGTCCTTGACGCATTTGAGCCACATAGTTAAGCATTAATTAAATACAGTATGAGGTTGAAGCATTAGAATCTGATCGAGTACCCAGACAAACCATAATGTGTGTGTGTAAGGTGTGTTTTAAGGTGAGGCAAGAATGAGAGAGGAGGTGGAGTGGGCACTGAGGAGGTAGCTCATGGGAAAATGCTTGAAGTACAAGCTTGAGGAGCTGAGTCCAATCTTCTGAGTCCATATTAAAATCTGGATACAGTGGCATGAGCTTTTAATCCCAGAGTTGAGTAGGTAGAAACAGATGGCCACTTGAACTCTGGCTAGCCAGCCTAGCCCACTCATGATGGTACCAGCCAATGAGAAACCCTGTCTCAAATGTAAGGTAGAGGGACCTAATGAATGACACCCATGCTTGACCTCTGTTGTCGACCCCTACATGCACAGATGTGCACACATATATTCTCTCTGCCTTTGTCTTTGCCTCTTTCTCTGCTGTATCTCTCTCTCTGTCTCTCTCTCTGTCTCTGTCTTTCTCTCTGTCTCTCTCTCTCTGTCTCTCTCTCTCTCTCTCTCCCGAGACGGGGCTGAATAAGTAGATACAGATGAGATAACATCTTCACTCTGTACAGAGAGTCCAGCATATCTCAGCCAAGGCCCAAGCTTCTAACCCTTTTATGTGTGTCTACTCTATGCTCAGCACTCTAAATGAATATCACACACTGAGTAAATTATGAATAAGAGAGGTTCATTTGAGTCCTGGTTCTGGAAGCTGAGAAGGGCAAGTTGGTTAGGGACTATATCTGCCTGGGGTCATTTTAATCCATCTAACATGGCAGAAGGACAAGCGAGCTCATAAGGGTCAGAAAGGAAATAGGACTGAACACCTATTTCATAAGTTCAAAGCCTCCTCCTAATAGGCAACCCTCTCATGTGGTAGTCACAACAATCCAGTTATGACCTAGAAGTCTCCAGTTAGGGCCATCTCTCAACACTGTTGGACTGATATTGATGTTCAATGTGAGTTTGAGAAGAGAAAAACGTTCAACCCATAGCAGTGAGCCTTGCGGTTAATGGCTGAACGCTTTGTGTGAAATCACCTTTGAATTATGTGACCACAGTTTCTTGAGCATGCTTCTCCTTCTTTGAGTAGAATCAAGCAAACCAGTGCGGAACTACATGTTGTTTTGTCTCTCCATGCCTGAAGGATACAAAGAAGGGTATTAATGAGGCCTCTTGTAGTACCACACTACATAATTGTTCTTCATGTCTACTCTGTGCATATCTTACCTTCAGAATAAAGATAAGGGACCACAAAGAATTGTTAGGACACTGAGTAATGGAAAAAAATTTCAGGCTTTAAGTCCATAATCATCTCAGTGGTATGAAGAAATAGTCATTTTAATAGGGAAGTAAGAGTTACTGGAGGAAGATTGAATCGAGAGCATGAGACCTTCACATCGACCACTGTCACCAGGCCTTTGAGAACACCACTTAGCCCTGGGGGGGTCATATATTTTTGCACCTACAGCATATAGCGGGTCATGGTTGATGACTTTTAAAGTCTATTTTTGAACAAACAAACAAACAAAAAACTGTGACATGCCCTGCATGAATTCTGCTTTATATAAAAGGACTATTTAAGTGTCATATGAAATCAAGCCCTTCTGAACCCCTTCATTTGGATTTCTTATTCCCTAGAGCAGTCTCTCCCATGGTTTCTTGACATCTAATCCAATCACCTCCAGTGTGCTGTTTGCAGACTTGATGGTCCTGGTGAGGTTTCTGGAACTGAATGAACTCTTTCAGAGTGGTTGTGGTGGAGATGGTTGGTCACCTGACATGTCATTCATGGAAAAGGACAATGTGCATCTTTGTGCACACAATGCAAACTAACTTTGTCGGGGACCTCTGATGACCTGAAGCCTCAGCAGCTGCCTTACCCTGCCTTCCCTGATCTGGCATGGATCTATTACTATTTTCTTAGTTTTCTACCCACAAAGAAATCCTATTCAATGAAGTCCATGCCTTTTAAACATTTCACTTTTGACCCATTTTTATAGTGATTCATATATTATTTTATTCAGCATATCATTTATTTTAATAAAGTTATACTCAAGTACATCTTTAGGTTGACCCTGTATACTCTGGTCTGTAATAGCTTATAAGCATGAGCAAAGACAAACTTACTTAATTTCAAGTAATTATATTATTCCCCAGTATTTGCATGCCTCATGTGCATTCTTTGTAGCCAGGTGGCAAGCATAGATATTCATCTAACTATACTGAAGTGTAAGGCAAGGTGTAGTGGGAAGATTTGCTAAAGATTTCAAAGCCAGAAAAGAAGGCACTGGTAGATTCTGCCACACCCTAAATCCTAGCCTACTTAAGGACAGGGTGGGAGGCCTGATGGGGATGCAGCAGTGAGGAGACCCCCTCCCCACTGCACCATTTTTTTGCATGATCTCCATGCTGTATGTAAATACTCCAACCTTATCTAATCCATATTTCTGTCACGGAAGAATCTGGTTCTTTGTTGTGTGAAGTTGGCTGTGTGAGCTTACATACAATCTTTGTGCTGTTTCCCATTTTTATCACCTTTTCGTGGAAGCCATTTATAAGATGCAGGTACTACACAGCTGTCACTTGCAAACAGACTCATTGAGTCTGTGATTCTCCAGGCGTCTGCATGGGATCCATCTCCTTTAGGCCTAGAGAATAAGGAATTCAAGACCGAGATGTTGGTTATAGAGAGGGGAAAAAAATCACCAGCAAAGGTCCTGACGGATTCTGGGAAGAGCATTCTTACTCCCATCTGATGAACTAATGTTTTATCTAATATCATAGGTCAATACAATGACTATAGAGATGGCTTTTTACAGTTGACAGCAAGCTTTCAAATCTCAGAACGTACCTAATTTTCATGGGTTTAGTTGAATGTAAACTAGTACAGATTTACCTACAGCTTGTATTCGGATAAATGGGGTTTTTGTTTAGTTTCCTGTAAATGCTATGTTTAGAATTAACCATGGAGGAAAATTCTTTCTTATCCCAAAGTTCTAACTGACTTTTGAATTAAGATAAATGACTCTGGGGTGATCATCATATGCCCTCTTACATGCTACAAATTTTGTTTACAGAGAACTGTCCTAATGAGGGCACTATAAATGGATTTGGGACAAATGGACTGATTAGGCTTGAAACAGGTAGCATAAACCATAAAGGAAAATGTTTAATAAAAGTATTTCATGTTTTACTAAAGCCCAAATATTTAGGTAATGCCCTAAGGATGACTGTCCAACCCCAAATTCAAGCTGTCGTATCTATTCTTAGTTATTACTGATATGATGTGTGTAATATATATATATATATATGTATTCAAAAGCATGTTGTATTCTGTGGCCAAGTGGCATTTAAAGAAAAAACAAAAATATTTAAATAAGCAAAAGGCATCGTAATTCCCTCAGCATGTATAATGTGAAGCGCATTGTTCTCTGGGAACCCACACTATTTATAGTTAGCTTGATGTGTGGATTTGACAGGCAGCCATCTGGGGCACCACAAGAGGCCACTCTGAAAATGCAAACCTTCAATAAGATGAAAGTGTGTGCATGAGTATTTCATTATCCCCGGACAGGAAAAATAGGTGTCCTCAGTCTTATGTGCAGTTCAACATTGAGACAGGCTCTGTGACTTTTCGGTTCTTGGCGTTCACATAAAAATCTATGCTACTGAAATGCGTAGAGACAGCTGGGGGTGGGAGAAGTGGGGGATCTAAACCAGGATCACATGTCCTCTTGGGCTTCTGACTGTGGCATTCATCTGACATAATAGAGACTCAGAAACGCAGTGTGCCTTCGCTCTGCAGGAGTTACAAAGCTGTTCAGTGTAGGAAAGCAGCGCGAAGCTCTCTTCCCCCAGCTAGAAAATGAAAAACACCTGACACTTGAGAACTGTTAGTACATGATTTGAATGCCATTAGGGGCTGCTCCTACACATTTCCTATTACAGCTGCAGAGTGTGCAACCCATGAATAGCACTTGGGTTCTGTTTGCTTTAGCAAACGCTGTTGATCCCTCCAGGCGCTCTGTTCCCAAGTACTCCCACGTGAGGCATAGAGTCGGGGAAAAGTGAAGCAAACAGATTTGTCTTACAGAGAGATTATTCTATAAGGAAATATTTTTCCAGGCTGGAGAAATGGGCTGTACACCTCCCACTCTGGCTGTAACTTGTAAAAGACGGCTTAGGAGATATTTTATGGGCACATCAAAACTATTTGTGCAATATGCTGGGCTCAAATTCCAGGCAACTACCTCCATGTGGCTGAGCGTTTTAATAAAGCTTGACCCAGCCTCTTGGTGGGAGGAGGACTCTAACAGAAGTGCTCTCCTTTGGGAAAAGTTGCTCTTAAGAGTTTGTGAACTACTTCTGTACTTGTGAAACTCATATCAAGGATAATCTTTCTGGGCTTTATAAAGTCCTGTTCTCTTGGATTTCCTTCAGGGTAGTTTTAACATTTTAATTTTCCTTCCTTTTTCTTTTCTTAAGTAAAACATCTTAACTCCTTTTCCCTACATATACAATTTAGACAAAAATTGTGTTTTTCTTTTAAGGAGTATCTAAGCTGATGACTGAACTTGCTTTTGAATAAATGAGTGCATCATAACAATTATATGTCTTCATGTGGAAGTGACAGTCCTTTTACTGATTGAATCATCTTCTTAGTCTGGCAATTATGGTCTTCTTATGTGGGTTTTCATATGGTTTATTAAGGAGGACACAAAAGGATAATGTAATTAGTAAAGGAAAGAAATTATGTGTGAAATATGCCATACATGCAAATTGGCAGGAAGGTTGTTGAGAATTACTTTTAGAAAATTGGGAGAGTTTGTAAGTAAGCGCATACTAAGCCCTGATGTTGGGAAAGGAAAGCTGGACACTCAATATAATTATATATAAATTTAACAATATTTAATAACCACAAAATTCCTACGAAATCATCACTGGAAATATTTCTTGAGTACCTTCTGTAAGTTGGGGATGGTGCTGGATGCTGGAGCTCTAACAGAAAGCAAGATAAACAAGGTCCTTGAGCTGAGAGTGCCTACCTGGAAACATACAGGGCAGGTAACAGGCGTTTCCTCTGAAGAATAGCACTACTGAAGAGAAGGAAGAAGTAGGTGTCCAGGACCAGTAGAAGCCTGTGATCATTTAGGACAGCAGTTCTCATTTTTTCATAGGGGTCACCTAAGACCATCAGAGAACACAGATGTTCACATTATGATTCATAACAGTAGCAAAATACAGTTATAGAGTAACAACAAAAATAATTTATGGTTGGGGGTCACCACCACACGAGGAACTGTACTAAAGGGTCTCAGCATTAGGAAGGTTGAGAACCACTGTTGCAGAAGTTACCAGGGAATGATTTCTAGAAGAGGATGTCTAGCTGACACGGGGGATATGAGTGACAAAAGAGAATGGAAAGTGTCTTGAGGTTTCTATTGGGGCAATAAAGCACCATGACCAAAAACAATTTGTGGAAGAAAAGGTTTGTTTCAAACTTACAGTTCTGTATCACAATCCATCATCGAAGGCAGTCAGGACAGGGAACTGGAGACAGGAGCTGATGTGGAGTCGATGAAGGAATGCTACTTGTTGGCTTTCAGCCTGCTTTCTTATAGAACCCAGGAACATCTGGCCAGGTATGGCACCACTCCTGTGAGCTGGGGCCTCCCACATCCATTGTTAACCAAGAAAATGCCCCACAGACGTGCCCACAGGACAATCTGACAGAGGCATTTTCTCAGCTGAGCATCCCTCTTCTCAGGTGACTCTAGCTTGTGTCAAGTTGACAAAAAACTGGCTAGTATAATAGCCAGTTTACTAGACATAAGTAAAAACACAAGTTTTGATCTGTATAAGTGAGAGAGCACCTGACACTTGAAAGCCACTGGGGGAAAAAATTCTAATCTTTAACACAAATCTTAAAAGGTCTTATTAAAAGAAAACAAACATGGAGCCAGATATTGGGGTGAAAGCTGAAAGATCAGAGAAGCAGAACAAGCCACAGCCAACCTCATCTTCTCAACTCCTCAGCTGATCCTATTTCCTCAGACTGGAAGCCTCTGAGTCCCCATCTGGAAGGGATCTCAGCTGAACTGCTGCTAAAAGCCTAAAAGCTTAAAAGCCTCTAGTTCCTGGTCCTCATGCCTTATATACCTTTCTACTTCCTGCCATTACTTCCTGGGATTAAAGGCATGTGTCTTTCCCAAGCAAAGACATGAGATCACAAGTGCTGGGATTAAAGGTGTGTGCCACCAAGTCTGGCTCTGTTCCCAGTGTGGCCTTGAACTCACAGAGATCGGATTTCTGTCTCTGGAATGATAGGATTGAAGGCATGTGCCGTGCCATCACTGTCTGGCCTCTATGTCTAATCTAGTGACTGTTCTGGTCTTTGACTCCAGATAAGTTTTATTAGGGTACGCAATATATTGGGGTACACAATATATCACCACAATAATTTGGTTATTTCAGCCACCTGAGAATTGACTCCTTGTGAATGCAAACTTCATCCAATGAGAGATAGGAAGTGGGGGGGGGGATACACACCCACCCAGAAGTCATGGGAATTGACTTATTGTAAATGCAAACTTCATCCAATGGGAGACAGGAAAGGAGGGGACAGTGTACTGATAAATTCCCTTTCTAGTCTTCCCTCTAAACAATGAGAAACGTGCTAACATTTATTTATCGGACATCATTTACAGCACTCTAAACATCGGCACATTTCATCTCCTAAGGAGCTCAAACTCTTGATGCATGTAAAGAAAATTGAAGTAGCTTGCCTAGAGTAGTACTTTCGTTACATGACAGAGCAGGGCTTTGAACTGAGATTGCAGTTTCAATGGCACCTTTAAGTGTGTGCTATGAAACACAGCTGGGAACTGATTTTACCTATAATTATTGGCCTTGTACCAGTATTTAAAGATACATTGCATGGATCAGTGCTTTGAACTTTCATTGGTTTTTATCAACAGTGTGCCATTACGTTCCTAAGGACCTCTGCTTCCCCTTTATTTAGATCTTGCAGTGGTCTATAATTACATGAAACTACAAATCCTCAATGGATTGATTTCCATAAATTACAAATATGTCATGTGTTGTGTTGCTAGGCAAAAGGTCAGCAAGCCAATTTGTTATACCAGTACACATTTACTGGGGCTTGGACAATGATCCATTTGTTGAAAGCCTCCTGGTTTTAACTCTTTGGTGCAGATTTTCATGGAAATACTAATTTATGTACAATAGCATTTAAACCACTTGCTCTTTGTAATGATTAGAAAATATTCCACATTGGATGTGCAATTATAAATTGGTATATTGCTTATAATGCATGTATTTTTAATTCAATTTTCTATGTTGGAGAATAAATGTATGGTACTTTGCAGCATCCTTAATACATCAATTCCAAATTAATTCTACTGTCAATATAAAAACCAATTCTATGATATTAAATTATAGGTTTGCTGAAAGGAATACTAATAGCTTAGCTTTATCTTAAAAATAATGAAATATTACACATTATGCAACTTACAGATTATTAAGTTAGGTTCTCTCAGTGCCTTGAGTGGTCCTTAGCAATCAATTAAAACTGAATCTAATCAATAAGGTTTAAGCAGCAGGAATGAAGTTATTAAGTTTCAAAGGGTATCCTATGTCTTGTCTGGCGGCAGCTTGGTTGAAACAATATCTATCACATGGTTATGAAGTTAGTCCAGCTGTCACTCTGAACTCAAAGACTTCTGGTCTTTCCCTTTAAGTATCTTTTCCTGTTATGAAAATTATAACAAATTCTATTTCTATAAATAGCATCATACTTTTCCAATCCTCCTAGGTTTGAAACTCATGCTGATCGCTGACAGCCCTTTTCTCTGCTTGTCCCCAGCGTATGTTCTGTTTTTCCAGTCCATTAGTCCCATCTCCATTCTCCTTGATACTCCAATGCCCACCAAGCGGGATTCCATTTCCTCTTACTCTGGTTACTGTCTTGAGTTTCCTGACCTCCTTCCATAATACACACCAGTATCATCAAATGTTTAAGAGATAGAGTAATTCATACCATGACCATCCTCCAAAGCATTTTGTTCTCTACTTTCCGGAGTCCCAGGCACTGTGGCATGAAGTTCAGACTGTGTCCTCTTCCCCTCCCATCCTACTGGACCAAATCTATCTTCCACTCTTGCTTCTCATGATTGCTACATTTCTGATATTGTTCACAGATCTCAAATCATATCTTGCCCTTTTGTGGTTTTGCTTATTTCTAACATTGTCAGTGTCCATGTTCACCCAGCTAAATCCATCCACTCCTTCAAAGCTGAGTTTAAATTTACACCTTGTGCTCTTGCATAACAATGATCACATGACTTGTAACTTACTGCCAACTATCTACACCTGTCATTATTGCTATGAGCATGCAGCTAATGTCTCAGCTTTCCTGGGTATCTATCTAGTATGTATTTTAGGTTATCTACATTTAGCAGATGACAAACTGAGGCTCACAATTTTCAGAGCTTCCTAAGGCCACACAACCAGCACTGACAGACCACGATCAAACCTAGATGCCTGCAGATCTTGATCTTATAAGGCCTTCCTTCCAAATCTTGGTATACACACACACACACACACACACACACACACACACACACACACACACA
>CABHPR010149953.1:21241-59732 GCA_902168415.1 Peromyscus melanophrys
ACACACACACACACACACACACACACACACACACACACACACACACAATTGTAGTAAGGTGATAGGTAGGTAGACTGATGAGTAGATAGGTAGATAGATAGATAGATAGATAGATAGATAGATAGATAGATAGATAGGTAGGTAGGTAGGTAGGTAGATAGGGCATAGGTTACTCTTATAATTAAATTTACAGTGTTAGGTTGGACTTAGTTTTTAGAAATATTCTGTCTTCTAGCAGTCAATTATTCCCACATTTAATAGCTGATGCTTCTCTCATATTTCTTGAAAGTTCCCCTGAAAGGTAACTGCTGTCTCATGCTGTATATGAAAGAAGAGATCTGAAACTTGAGACAGTGTCGTTGACCTAAGAGTATTTATTTGTTTGACCACTTGGTTAATTTTGTGATTGAGTTTTCAGTATATGGTTGATTAATTAGTATAGAGAGATTCACAGCTGAGAGGTAAATATGGGCAAAATAGGTTGTATGAAGTTCTTAAAAAATCAATAAAATATTATATTTAAAAAGAGGCATACAATGATACTGGAATAGAGTTGCTCATTGTTCAGGTGCATTAAGAGCCTTGCTTTATTTGAAGTGACGTCCAGAATAACGTTTTGTGGTACCTGGGCCAAAGAATGCTCATATATATGTGAAGTTGAAGGACAGAAGCATGCTGCAGCACAGGGAATCTGAGGCTGCTGTGATGCAGGGGCATCATGAGTGTAACCAACAGCCTATGAAGCAGCTCCCCAAAGTAATAAGTGTGTGTGTATGTGTGTGTGTGTGTGTGTGTGTGTGTGTGTGTGTGTGTGTGTACGCAAGCATTTTCCAGTCATTCTTTTTTCTTCTTGTGCTATTCTCTGCTAATTAAAATTCTAATCACTCTGACAGCTAGAGGTAGAGGGAAAAAATCATTCTTTCATACTGGAAAAGGTAATTTTAAGGTGTTTTAACTAACAGGGGAGAAAAAACCCACAGAAATTAGACAAAAGAATTTGGTTGTCATATGAGTACAAATGAATTTCATTTCTCCATTCTATCTAAAAGTGCAAAAGCTTAGCAAACACAAACACATACATTTATCATTGTGCTTAATTCTAAAGACATGAAATTTAAGTAATATGTTTTACTTTCCTACAATTAAGCTTTTCTGATTAAACATGGCTCTTTATACACTTATGTCAAAAATATAATGTTTTTAGGGTGACATAAAGTGTCCCATGGAAGGTTTGTCTTTCTGATGAGTTGTTTCTGATAGTAGTTCCTTTTAATAGTTGATTTTCAGAACATTATTAAACATTTAAGAGACTAATAATTCTTCTTGAAAACAAAAATAAGTCCACGGTATTATTTCTTAAACAAAAATGAGATATTGAATTTTAATGCCAACTCGTCTTCAGGTGTTAAGTACAATTGCATCCAAAGTGTACTGGAAACTGACTTTTCTAGAAAGGTATATTCCTGAGACACTTTCTGCCTAGATTAATAATTGAGCAGTGTTTTGGTTGTTTCTGTCAAGAAACTAAAATTAGAATAGTGTTCAGAATTCATCTATGCTAGATAAGCTATGGTTGAACTGATAAATATTTCACTTACTGTTTAATCTTACTCAATTAGCTGCATACTTGTTAAAATACTCTTATTGTCCAAGTTCATGTTATTTAAATATAATGAGATATGTGTATTTTAATAGGGTGATGCTATTCAACAAACATTATTATGTAACCCATACTAGATATCTAGGTCATGAATATGAGTGCATGAATATAACACAAGGACTTTGTAATATGCTAAGGCCATTTACCACATAACATTTTTCTTGGAACAATATTTTTATTCAAATAGTCATAGTCTTTTCTCCTGAAAACTGATATTAGTTTATTCCTGGATCAGAGAGCGGTAAGCATGAAGTTCTGCTGATTAAGAAAAACCCACATCCAGTGATGATTACAACTGTGTGGGTTGATTATTCTTGCTTTATAATACTTGTTCTTTTCTTTTCTTTTTTCTTTTTCCTTTTTTTTTTTTTTTTTGGTTTTTCAAGACAGGGTTTCTCTGTGTAGCTTTGGCACCTTTCCTGGAACTCATTCTGTAGCCCAGGCTGGGCTCGAACTCACAGAGATCTGCCTGGCTCTGCCTCCTGAGTGCTGGGATTAAAGACATTCGCCACCACCACCCAGCCAATACTTGTTCATTTGATACTCAAGTATCCAGCATAATTCTTCACAAAAAAATCAAGCCTTCAATGGATTCCCTTAAAAATAACCTATGGTTGTTATTCTTGTTGAGTGGCTGGTTCACTGTGTAACTTAAGAAAGTAATAAACCACTCAGGATGTAAAATTTTAACAGCCTATAAATATCTGAGAACTGAGAACCAGGTGACCTGTGTCTAAGAGCTTGCAGTGGTTGGTGTGCATAGCACTATCTGCTGGCAATGCTATAATCCATTGGGATGAAGTGGTTAACTCGGCAGATGTTCTTCTTAAACTTGTGAAGTCACATAAGACCACGGATATGTGATTAATTACTGTGCCTACTGTAAGTTGATTTTAAAAATGTGGTGCTTCAAAGAGGATAGGGGAACAGACATTTAGTAGGTAAGGATTTATAAATGCTAGAAATAGAGGGCTGAGAAAGTATGGAGTTTGTTAGATTTCTCTAAACAGCTATCTATATGTATGATAGTCCAATTTATTTTTAACAACCAACAGGTAATGTTTAACTTTATATTAGAGGATTTAGAGTTCAGATTTCTTAGCAAATACCTGTGCTATCATAAATTAACCCAAACACCACCTCTGAGCCTCTCTTTCCTTCCTCTACAAAATGAAGCCAATGATGAAGGCTCCCAAACAGTTACTACAGATGGCATTACTGGTTTGGTTCTCTTTGCAATATAAAGGAACAGGGCAATGCCACCTATTAGTCTAAAAGATCATATATTTTGCCTAAGCAATTATGACCAATTGTTAGAATTATTACTATATATCTGCATGATTCAAAACTGTACACTAAAAGCTGAAAGATACAAAAGTGAATGAGCCAGAGAAACTGACCTTGAGTGTCATTTAATTTAATTTACAGATTGCACACAGATAATAACTGATGTAAGAGGTACTGAATGTTCAGTGAACATGGAAATAACTTCTATATTTAAAAAAAATCAAGTATCTGTGTTATTGCTTGTTTTCACTAATATCCTAAGAGTTAATTTTAATATTACCCAGGAGTGCAACATTCCATGGTCTTTAAGTCATCTCAATAAGTGTATCAACCATGGATATGTAATTTAATATTGTGCTTACTATAAGATGATTTTTGAAGACATGGTACTTCAAAGAAGAGAGGTTAGCAGAGAGATTTAGTAGGTAGAGATTTATAAATGCTAGAACCAGAGGTCTGAGAAAGTGAACACACATACCCCCAGGCTCATATACATGACATAAAATTAATATTTTAAAAGAAAATGAAAATGGACTACCCAAGTTTGAAAAACAACAGTCATTATTCCTACTGAGTGTTGAATGTCAGGGTCTGTGTGTGTGTGTGTGTGTGTGTGTGTGTGTGTGTGTGTGTGTGTATTTAAAATCTACATTCTTTGTAATAAGAGCCAAGAATGTAAAAGAAGCTAACTTCTGGGTTATGAAATAAAACATAAAAATAGCCTTTACTATCAATAGCAAAAACCTGGTGCTTAGGAACATGAAGTTTAAAAAATGTAAATATAAAGTGGTAATTAAGAGGTGTGTGCTTCTTAAGGAGACCTTTCCCCTTTTCCAAAAAAGAGGAATAGATGAAATTAGCTCTAGAGAAGTTACTAGGTATTTACTGAAATACTGAAACAACTAATCTGAAGTGATCACATTGTTTTCAGGGGGTAAGATTAACAGTTCATTCATACTGTGACACAAAATACACCTCCGCCTTCCCTCCATAGTCTGGATGTCAGGGCCTATTTCCAAGCTGAATTACAGCAAAATAAAGTTGTTTTAATATTTGAATTAACGCTATAAATTTAGAATCATTCACATTGAGACTGTCAATGCTGATAAATTATTAATTTGAAACAAGTTCTTCTGTTTCCCCCAGAATCATTTTAGCTAGAGAAATTATGGGTATGTATGCATATATACATTTGTTAATAGAAATTTTTTATCCTTTAGCTAGAGTATAGTTTTTACCCATACCACACAAAGTACTCTGTTTCAAAAATGTATGTAAGTTATTTGGCAGGGCATACCATGTTTAAATCCTGTTTAAATTTAAACACTACTTTAGATCCACTGGTGTAACAGGAATCTTAAAAGTTCTTATTAATAAAAAACACCCGGTGCCAGATATTGGGGTGAAAACTGGAAGATCAGAGAAGCAGAACAAGCCACAGCCAACTTCACCTCGACAACTTTTCAGCCAATCCTGTTTCCATGAATCCTCAGACTGAAAGCCCGAGTCCTTACCCTTGAGGTTCTCAGGTGAACTGCTTAAAAGCCTCTAGTTCCTGGTCCTCATGTCTTATATACCTTTCTGCTTCCTGCCATTACTTCCTGGGATTAAAGGCATGTGTGCTTCCCCAAGCAAAGACATGAGATCACAAGTGTTGGGATTAAAGGTGTGTGCCACCATGCCTGGCTCTGTTCCCAGTATGGCCTTGAACTCACAGAGATCCAGATGGATCTCTGCCTCCTGAGTGATAAGATTAAAGGCATGTGTGCTACCATTGTCTGGGCTCTATGTCTAATCTAGTGGCGGTTCTGTTCTCTGACCCCCACTTAAGTTTATTAGGGTACACAATAAATCAACCACACACTAGTTTTTCTCCTTCGACTCACAGAAAATTTTTAAGCAGCCATTTATTAGTCTTGACCAGGATTTTGAAGATCTTCTATCCATTTGTCTCCATTGTTACTACTCAACTCCCTGAAAATGCCCTGTAATTATATAATAAGTCTCTTTAGTATCATTTTCAGTGCCATTGGTGACCAGGCTCACTAAAACTTATGTTGGAATGAAAAGGAAATTATAGCCAAAACTGTCTACTGAAGTGAAATATGAGAAGGATTCAGGGAATGGTCAAGATTAAAAACCATAAATAAAGGTAGCAAAAGGATGCTTCCAGAACAATGATCAGAGAAAATAACTATTAAGCATTGTGGAAAGGAAATGTCTTATCCACACATCCAATCCTACAGTGAATATCTTACTCTATGCTGAGAGCAATATTATATTGTAGGTGACATTCCTAGCCAGAGAGGGGCCTAGGACAAGTGCTAAGCAACAAAAGACTCAGAGCAGAGTGTGGCAGCTCATGACCCAAGTGAGGCCTGAAGTCTGGGGATGGGAGTCGGGGATGGGAGGCGGGGTGGACAAAAGAAAAGACAGCCAATCCTATCTAAAACTTAATTTTCCTATTCAACAAAGGAATCTTTTGGGGGGACTTTGATAACTATTAATGGTGTAGGGGAAGCCTGTGCAGTGAAGTGTAATAATCAAGAAGTTATACAAATATAAACGCTTACAGATAGCTGTAGCTAAAGTGTTTTCTCTCCAGGTCCTGCCAAGCCCCAGCAGTCTGACAGCCCACTTATAAAATGAACACACAGATGCTTATATTATTTAAACTGTTTGGCTTAATGGCTCAGGCTTCTAGCTATCTAGTTCTTACATCTTAAATTAATCCATTTCTATAAATCTAAACCTTGCCACGTGGCTCATAGCTTACCAGCATCTTCACATGCTGCTTGTCATGGTGGCGGCTGGCAGTGTCTCCTTCTGCCTTCCTGTTCTCTCAAATCTCCTCTCTGTTAGTCCTGCCTATACTTCCTGCCTGGCCACTGGCCAATCAGTGTTTTATTTATTAACCAATCAGAGCAACAGATTTGACATACAGACCATCCCACAGCAGATAGCCAACATGATCACACCAAAGGACTGGCCAGGAAGTAAACAACAGCAGAGAAGTTCAGTACCACATACCTATAGGCATCAGCCTTAAACTTCTCTCACAAGTGTGAACTTGTTGTAGATTAAGGTATTTGGAAAGAAATCAGCAGCATAGAAGATAAACACCAAAGTAAACGATGGTACAAAATTATCAGCAAACATCTAATTCAAGGAACAAATCCAGTTAAACATCCTAAGTAAATACACTTAGAAAAAAAAGTGGGGAAGATATGCTATTCAAAGACAAGTTACAAATAGAAAAGAAAATCAATAAATAAGACTTCTTGGAAAACAAACATGGTGGAAAATATAATTCAGCAAGACTGCACAAAGGCATTTAATACCATTAAAATTGATAATGAGGAAAAAGAAGTCAAGGAAATCTCTCCAATACATACTGAGATGATAAAAAGATAAAGACCATGAGTCCTGGAATCCCTGAAATATATAGTTTTAAACAAAAACAATTCCATTAAACTACAGAGTAGATATAATTAAGGAAAAAATATAGAAATATTTATTCAAGGAAAAGAAACTCATGAGCCTGTAATTAAAGAGCCCCACCTGAGTGGGTTAGTAAAATTCAAAACAGAACAAAACTGAACATATCCTGGGGCCTTTTAGAATTTCATAGGTGCATGTTAAATGCTTTCTTAAAAGTGAGAACAAGAAATGGAGTTTACACTCAAGAAGGATTTAAGATGATTTCAGGCATTTCTTACATAATATTCTATGTAGACAATAAAGAGAATTATTCTGGGATAATTTCAATACATGTATTTTCCTTGTCTCTATCCAATATGAATTATTTCTCTCATTCTCATACCTTAGGTTTAGTATCTTTGTTTTAGAGTTGTATTTAGATTCTGATTTTGTAGTTCCTCACAATGTGTTATGGTTTGAATCTAAAAATGTCCCCAAAGGCTTGTGAGTTTATTGCTTTATTATCAACTGACCAGCTTTTTCGAGGTAACTAAATCATGCCAGCTCATACTTCATAAATCAATGAACTCACTGGTAAATTCATGACTAAGGAGATGGTATCCAGTTGGAAGAATTTGGAATATCCTGTTCTGTCACCTGTGGTCTCTCTGCTTTCTATCACTGCTAGTGAACCATTTTACTCTTCCTAGACCATGATGTTGTGTCTCACCAAGTGACCATGGACTGAAAACGGTGAATCCATGAGCCAGTGTAAGTCCTCACTCCTCTTAATGTCTCTTTTGTGAAGGTTCTTAATTTTTTTTAGTGTCTATGCATATTTTGCCTGCATGTATGTTAATGTACCACATGTGTACAGTACCTGTGGAGGCCAGAAGAGGGCATCAGATTCCCTAGAACTGGAGTAACAGCTGTGAGCAACCATGTGGGTGCTGGTTACCAAACACAGGTGTTTTAGTTATTTTCCAATTGTTGTGGCAAGCATCATGGCCAAGGTAACTTAGAAAGCATTTAATTTGGGACTCAAGGTTTCAGAGGGTTAAAGTCCATGACCATCATGGTGAGGAACATGGTAGCAGGCAGGCAGGCATGGTACTGGAGAAATGGAGAGCTGAGAGCTCATATTTTATTTATAAGCATGAGGCAGAGAGAGCTAACTAGGAATGGCATGGCCTTTTGAAACCTCAAAGCACACCCCAGTGACATACCTCCCCCAACAAGGTCATACCTCCTAATCCTTCCAAAACAGTTCCACCAACCTGGACCAAGTATTCAAATTTATGAGCCTGTGTGGGCCATTCTTATTCAAACCACCACATCAGGTCCTCTGCAAGAGCAGGAAATGTTCTTAACCACTGAGCATGTCTCCAGCTCCCCTTTCACATATTTTGTCTTGCAGATTAGAATCCAACAATACAAGTTACAAAGTCAGATTCCTTTTTTAAAATGTTTACAGCTAGAAATTTCCCTCTTAGCATCACTTTTAATACATCCCATGAACTTTGACACATTGCATTTTCACATCTTAAAATATATCAGTTATAGCTTCTCTTTTGATTTCTTCTTTGAATCACTGTTTATTTAAGAATGTCTGATTTCTGCATATTTGTAGCTCTTCCAAATTTAAATTATGTAAACTCTAATTTAATTACATTATTATAGAAAAGTTCTATATATTATTTCAAACTTTTTAATGTATCAAAATTTACCTTGTAACATAACAAGAATTCTATCCTGTAGAATGTTCATGTGTGTTTTGATGTTGATGGGTGAACTATGTCTCTTGGGTCCAATTATTTTACTGTGGGTTTTTTAGATTTATTTTTGTTTTTATTATTTTGAGTGTGTGTGTGTGTGTGTGTGTGTGTGTGTGTGTGTGTGTGTACCCATGGAGTCCAAAAGAGAATGTCTGATCCCTTGGAGCTGGACATGTGGTTGTATGCTGTCCCATTTGGGTGATGGTTATGAACTCAGGCCCTCTCTAAGATCAGCAAGTGACCTTAACTGTTGACCATCTTCACAGTCCAGGTTACAGAGATTTTTAAGTCCTTAATTTACTTACTGACCTTATGCCAACTCATTCCATTATTAAAAGCAGAATGTAGTAAAGCTTCCCCCATTATTATAGATGCTTTTATTTATTTCTTATTTCTCCCTCAAGTCTATCAATATCCATTTCATATGTTTTGTGGATCTATAATTATTACATTTTCCTGGTGAGGTATCCCTTTTATCATCATGAAATATCTTGTAATGATTTTTATAATAGTCTTTGAGTTTATATCTATTTTGACTGATTTAGGAGAGTAATCCTGTATGCTAGCTATTTCCACAGAATTCTTTCATCAAATCTATGTCCTTAAACCTAATGTATGTCTTCTGTAAACATCATATAGCTATATCTTTTTTTTTTTAGATCCATTTGTCCAGTCTGTATCTTTTAATTGGAGGATTTGATCCCTTCACATAATATAATTGCTGATAGGGGAACTTACCATTGTTCATTCTTTTCTGAGTGTTTTGTTGTTGTCTATCATTTTCTCTATCCCTGACTTCCTTCGTGTTTACTTGATTCTCTTTAGTGACATACTTTGATTCCCTTCACATTTCATCTTGTATACGTCCTGTAGATATTTTCGTGTAGTTACAGGGTTTACACAAAACTCCTTAAAGTTGCAACTATTTGAAAGAGATCCCAGTTTAACTTCAACTTTATATAAAATTCAGTCTTCTCAGGTCAGTGTTGGGCATGTGTCCTCCATATGACTGTATGTGTGCTTTTCTTTTTCTAGTTTCTTTATATACGGGGCTGCCTTTAAAATTTAATTCCCTAAAGAGTGTCTCTCACCTGTTTCTTGACATGTTAAATGCTCTATCATATTTTTCTGCCTATAATTTCTTGCCTCAGGGTATCTATGAATCTGTAGTGTAAATGAATGTTTCCTGTCCTGACTGCCTGGTCCCAAATACCTGACAGCAGCTTCTCAAATAATTGACTTGGAGGCTTAATATTACTTATAAATGATTGGCCAATAGCTCAGGCTTGTTACTAACTAGCCCTTACATTTTAAGTTAACTTGTATTTCTTATTTACACTCTGCCACCTGACAGCACCTTGATTAGCATGGCACATTCATCTCCTGCTCCCTCTGTATCTGGCTGGGGACTCCTGACTCTACCCTTCTCTTTCCCATCTTACTGAAAAGGCATAAAGAAACTAAGTTAAAATAATGATTTTTTCCTGTTTTACATATTAAGCAGTTGTTGAATAACATGACATTGCTTGTGTGAAATTCATATAAAACAAGTCCTAAACTGATGTATAAGATATCTCTTCTAATCAAATGTGTGCGATGTCTGTCTGTGTAGATGGAAGTTTCTCACCTACATGAAATTCTCCCAATCTACAGCATGTTTTCCCTTTATGTAATACAAAAGGCGTCACAAGTCATAACTTTACAGATTATATACTTACTGACACAAACTTACCACTATTTTCACTTCTCTACTAACATCTTAAACTGTTTGAAACAGAACGAAGAAACCAAACTATGTGAGTTTCTATATTTTCCATATGTTGATCTTAATAGAGTACTTTCTATTTTCCTATGGCTTCCAGTTATTGTCTAACACTGTCCTGGTTAGACCTAAGCTAGAGTCTTTTGAGAAGAGAAAACTTCAGTTGAAAAAAATGCCACTACCACATTGGCCTTTGGGAAAGACTGTGGGACTTTTTCTTGATTGATGATTGATGTTGGAGGGCCCAGCACACTATGGGAGGTTCCATCCCCTAGTCAGGCGGTCCTGGGTTGTATAAGAAAGGAGGCTGATGGGATCAAGCAAGTAAGCAGTGCTCCTCCATGGTCTTTGCTTCAGTTCCTGCCTCCAGGTTCCTGCTTGAATTTTCACACTGATTTCCCTCAGTGGTGGCGTAGGACCTGAGAGCTGTAAGCTGAAATAAGCCTTTTCCTCACCAAGGTATTTTTGGTCATGGTATTTTATCACAACTGTAGACATTCCAACTAAGACAAACATCCTTTCATTCTAGCTTAAAGTCCCACTTTTACATTTCTCTGGTCAGCTCTACTGGCTACGAATTCCCTAAGCTTCTGCTTATCCTGGAAATGTCTTAATTTTTCTCCTTCCTTTTTGAAGAACGATTTTACAAAATACAGTGTTCTCGGTTGACATTCTCTGTAGTTTATACTATTCTATTACCTTCTAGTTTGCAAATATTTTGCTGAGCAATCCTGTTTATTGATTATCATGACACATTTTCCCCTTTCTCCTATTGCTTTTAAGACTCCTTGTGCTTGAATTTGACAAGCTGATAATAATGTGTATCAGTGTAGGCTTCTAGATTTATCTGCATGGAGTTGACATCTTCAAAGTTGTGATGTTTAAGACATCATTTTTTCAAACACCTCTTCTCCCTTCTCTTCTTGTATCTTCTATAACATAGAGAGTCTCGTAGGTTCTGTCTATGTTCTTTTGTTATTGCCATATAACTCATCTTCAAGTTCAGTTCTGCATCTGCCTACTGAAATCTACTTTTGGACTCCTAAATTGAACTTTCTAACCAGTTGTATTCTTCATTTCTCGATCTACTGTTTGGTCCTTGTAAATAGGACATGAGGGTTTTTGTTTTGTTTTGTTTCCTTTCTCTTTACCTCCCCCACGTCCATTATTTTTCATTATTTATTTATTTATTTATACTATGCTTTGTAACATCTTGCTAAAACTCTAGCACTTGATTGATTGATTTGAAAGCATTTTTTTTTCCAGTTTTTGCAGACTGACTCTGCATAGGTCATAATCATCCTGGCATGAAGGCTTTTGTCTTCTTGGGTCAGTGTTGGGCATGTGCCCTCCATTTGATTGTAAGTGTTCTTTTCTTTCTAGTTTCTCTATATACGGGGCTGCCTTAGAAAGTTTGTTCCCTGAAGAGTGTCTCTCACCTGTTTCTTGAAGTGTTAAATGCTCTATCATATTTTTCTGCCTGTAATCTCTTGCTCCTGGCTGTCTGTGAGTCTGTAGTCACCCTGCAGTTTTCCCAATCTACAGCATGTGCCACTGTGTTGTGGCTTCCAACCTGAAGTTCAAACTAGGTCATCTCTGTCTGAACACTGAGCAATGTGATTTAGAAATCAGTCTTTTAGCATCACAGGAAGGTCAAAAATTGCAAACAAATGCCAGTGTTACCCTTCCCTAGCACGCTGTGGGGAAGGGGCGGACAAGTGAGGCAGAACCACAATGTCTCCCATCATTTAGAGTGTGCCTGTTTCTCCACTGGTTGTTTAGTTGCTGTGGATCTTTCCCCAAGCTTTCACACAGCTTGTTTTTATTTGTAGATATTTACTTGATTAAGTGAGAGAATGAGAGCTTGAAACTTCCCATACTGACCTTGGGACAGACTCCAGGAAAGTGGCTTTTATCTTTATGTTTGATCTAACATTGAATTGAGGGATTAAGATAAAAATCTCCTTTGGACATCCAAAGGTTAGTAAATCTCTCATGCATAAATCTCCCGAAGAACATGAAAACACCGCAACAAAAAGCTAGTAGCAGTTAGGTTAAGAGATGTCAAAGAATACTGAATTTTGAAATGTAAAATTTGAACATCTTTTAAAATATTGGTAAGTAATGAAAATCAGACATTTGGGAAGAAAGTCCAAGATATTTCTGGTATAATGGTTGGTTCAAAAACAACAAAACCCAGGAAAATATAAAGAAATCATAGCCTGATACGTTCTTGTGTTCTTGAATGGAAAGTAGAAAATGTAAGTACTCTTAAGTATTGATAGCAAATTAGAAGCTTATTCATCTGGAAGACCTTATGGGACAGATTATACAACTTAAATTAAGTAGCACATATCCTAATAAAGTTCCGAAACACCAACACACAAAATGTTAATGAATTATGGATACACTTAGTGATGGAGAAGATACAGAAATGAGGTGATTATTATAGTTAGTAAGGGGATGTGCTCAAGCCCTCCTAGACAAGGGTTTTGAGGTGGTTACCACATCCTGATGTGTCAATATCTGCCCAGTGCTTTCACTCTTAGAAAATAACACATGATATTTTATGTAAAGAGAGATGTTTACTATTTTTGTAATATGAAAAAATAAGAACCCTGAGTGTTCATTAAGTGAATTATTACAAATTTAATAAGTACATATTATGAAGTATCATGTAACAGTTCAACACACAAAATGGATCTTGGTACACATCAAAAGCAGAGATGAAAAAGGAATATATTATGATATGTTATGGGAGCAATAAGAAAATATCATATGTTTATATATGTCTATTTTTTTACTTTATGAATCAGAGATTATACCCATTCTGCATGTGTTTCTGCACCATCAGAATACATTGCTATGCTTGTGATATTAAATAAGTGAATGCATATTTAATTAAATAAAATTTGAAATAATCCAACTAGCTATGGAGATAAATCATGTCTGTCACTAATATGGCTGAAAGAAGCTAGCTACCATTGTGGGTTTTTTTCAATCGTGTGTGTATGTGTGTGTGTGTGTGTGTGTGTGTGTGTGTGTGTGTGTGTGTGTGTATAAATATGTGCGGCATGAAGAGTATGTGGAGGTCAGAGGGCAACCTTGAGTCAGTCCTCACCTTCCACCTAGTTTGAAGCAGCATTCTCTGTGGCTCCTTACTGCCAGGCTGTCTAGCCTGCAAGCATCCAGGGGCAGTTTACCTCCATCTCCCACATTTCTATAAGAGCAAGGGGATTACAGATGTGCATACTACCATACCCGGCTTTTATGTGGGATCTGAGGATCCAAACACAGGCCCTCATGCTTAGACAGCAAGTGTTTTACTGCTGTGTCGTATCCCCAGACCCATAACTATCATTTTAAAAGTCTAAATAGTTCTTCTTATGCATGGGCTTTGCACAGACCCAATGTAAATTAGCCCTTAAGACTAACCTTGACATTAAGCAAATATTAGGAAATATGGGTGACAAATTTGCTTCCACTATCAGAAAAGAAAAGAAAGGGTGAAAACCCCAAGTATTAGGGTGAATAATAGAAGTATCAAACTATTTATTTATTTATCATTTAAAAAATGTTGAGATTATGACATAATTATTTCCCCCTTCCCTTTCCTCTCTTCAAACCCTCCATATTCCCCTCCTTGCTCTCTTTAAAGTTCATGGCCTCCTTATCATCAATTATTATTACTTACATACATACATATATTCACACACATAAATACAACCTGCTCGGTCTGTATAATATTATTTGTTTTCTGTATAATATATGTATGTTTTCAGGGCTGACCATTTGGTATTGGAAAATCAGTGTGATTTTGCCTGAGAAGACTATTTTTTCCTCTCTCAGCATTTCATAGCTGCCTGGAGTTCTTTGTGTAGGGTTGAGGCTTCATGAGCTGTTCCTTTCCATGTCAGCGTAGTTACTGGTTTCATCCTTGTCCAGCTCATGTTTAAGCTGTCACATTGGTAAGACTTTATGAGTGCAACTTCTGACATTTCTAGGAGGTAGAATCTCAAAGCAAACTTCCTAGTCCTCTGTCTCTTACAATCTTTCTATCCCGTTTTTCACAATGATCCAGGAGGCTTAGGTTCAGTGGTTGTTTTGTAGATACATCCATTGGGAATGGGCTCCACAACTCTGTATTTTGATAGGTGACAGTTCTTAGTAATGGCTTCCATCCATTACAAAGAGAAGTTTCCTTGATGAGAAGTTAAGTACAGAGCTTATTGGTGAGTATGACAAATGTTTAAAATGCAGTTAGGAATGATGTGGCTTAGTATTGTGGTGGCTGTAAGTTATCCTCCAAAATCCATGACCTCAGTCCTGTGCAATTAGCTATGTTTCCAGTGCCAGGAATGATTTCCTCTTGTTGAGTGGGTTTTAAGTCCAGTTAGTGAGTTATTGGTTACCACTAAGTTATGCATACCACCAGTGCACCGTTAGGGTTATCCTGCCATGCTGGACATTGTTGTGATTCATAGGTGTTACAGCTGGGCACGACCTATGGTTGCTTCCTTCTTTTGAATGGTGCCTTTGGGTACCATGAAAGGTAGTCCTCAGGGAGGAGGCTTTCATGTCGATTCTAGCTCAGGGGCCGCTGGGACCTGTGTCTGAAGTGCATGTAGTCTTCAGCAATAGGAGAATAGAAGGGTCCAAGGGATTTGAAGGGGGAAATGGGAAAGGGGGAGCTCTAAATAGGAGGGAGGAGGGATGTAAATACAGAAGGAGGGTAAAATAACAATGGATGTCTGGAAACTTCATAAGGTATCATAGTATTAGCTATTTACCTAAAACTAACTATAATATATGTAAGTCGGTATATAAACACATATAAATAGTTTAAATAAAAGTCTTCTGTGGTGGTATTGTGTTCCCCAAAATATTGTGTATGCTAATAAACTTATCTGGGGTCAGAGAACAGGACAGCCACAATATGAAACAGAGGTTAGGCAGTGGGAGCACATGCCTTTAATCCTAGCATTCCAGAGACAGAAATCCCTCTGGATCTCTGTGAGTTCAAGGCCACTTTGGAAATGGCCAGGCGTGGTGACCCACGCCTTTAATCCCAGAAAGCAAGCCTTAATCCTAGGGAGTGGTGGTAGAAAGCAGAAAGGTATATAAGGCGTGAGGACCAGAAACTAGAGGCATTTGGCCTGGTTAAGCATTTGGCCTGGAGAAGCATTTGGCCTGGTTAAGCTTTCAGGCTTCTAGCAGCAGTTCAGCTGAGACCCATTCTGGATGAGGACTCAGAGGCCTCCAGTCTGAGGAAACAAGACCAGCTGAGGATCCGGCGAGGTGAGATAGCTGTGGCTTATTCTGTCTCTCTGACCTTCCAGTGTTCACCCCAATAACTGGCTCGGGTTTGATTTTATTAATAAGAACTTTTAAGACTCATGCTACAGTCTTCTCATTGGAGCTGACAATACTTACTCTGAGAGCCAGAGACTATCTGACAAAGCCCCCATCACCAGGCAGAAGAAGTCCTCTGAGACATTGGTCAGGATTGTCTACGAGGTTCCCCAAACATCATAGGCTACGGCTATTGCCCTTGGTTTCCCTCCAGAGACCATTGCAACTTTTATGCAATAAATTCCAAACAAGGCTAGACCAAAAAGTAATAGGTCTTTGATTGTGTGCCTACTGATTTACCTGCCTACCCAAATAACTAATATCACTCTGACTTTGAAATAGTGTCTGTCCGATTTTTCTCACCTGGATATTGTTAATTCATGATTGTGACATGTGGGAAGTTATAAATAAAAGCTCTGATTACGTGTGTGTAGTTGGGGAGGGCAGGGGTAGGATTGTCATGCAAGCATTCTGTGCCTCAGAGCACGCCTCCCTCCATCTCTCCCAGCAGTCAGCAGAATAGGCTGACACCAGGGAAAATGCCTGGTAGGGAACTTTGCTAGGAGGCAGTTTTTAATTAACAGGGGCCAGCAAAGGTGATAACCCCAAGGGGTAGTGAAGAGAAATTAACATGGAAAAGCAGTTCCACACTTCTCCGGGTCCCCAAAGGGCAGTCGTATTAGTGGTGTCTGTTCTGATTGAACTTTTGCTGTGTCTTTTTATTGATTCGGCTGTCAGAATCTGACAAAAGGACCAATGCCCTCAGTTGTTTGCACATAGTGATAGGTTACGGCTAGAAAAGGCTTCCTCTCGTGTGTATGACTGGCTGCAGAGTGAGAGCTGTCTCCGTTACCATTCTCCGGGCATGACTGATCTTGTTGAGATGTATGTGAGAATTAGGTATGTATACACACATACAGATGCCAGCCTTGCCCCGGGTTTGTGAGCCTCTTTATCTACTTTATTCTTTGCCTGGTTTTCCAGGAAACTTTAATTATTCAACTATTTTAAAATGCAACTTCAGGGATAAAAATTACACCAGGCATTGAAAACGACACCCACCCCATGCCCTGCCATTTACAAAAGCCTTAGCTTAGAAAGCATTTTAAAAGAATAATATCCTATGAATAAATATTTCAGGTTTCTCTCCCATGGCAGAAAATGAATAGTAAATAAAGCTCAGGGAGAGCTTATGAAATCATCTCATCAAGTGAGGAAGGGAAGGTGGAGGGATTGGATTATCTGCTTTGGTTTTTGTTTTGTTTTGTTTTTTGTTTTTGTTTTTTATAAACTGCTGGCAAGCCTGGGATGTGTCCCAGAAGGGTTTTGGTACTTTCAAACTGGGAGAACAGAAATGTATTTTCTCAAAAATATTTTAAGAACATTTTGAACACTGCACGGGTCTTTCTGAGTCTATGAGCAAGAAGCTTTCTCCAGAATTCCACATATGCTTGCTGATCTCAAAATATGCCTTTTAAAAAAATAATGGAAAGTGACATGCTTTGAAAAATGTGATGAAAATGACTTCTGCTCAGTTCAGATATTATTTCATATTCCCTTCTAGCATTTTTTAAAGTAACTTGATAAGAAAATGGTAAGCCCGTCAGGACTGTGTAGATTTCGCGCTCTCTCTCTCTCTCTCTCTCTCTCTCTCTCTCTCTCTCTCTCTCTCTCTCCATCTCTCTTGTTTGGGCGGCTTTGTACCATTTACCATGAAATGACTCACTCAGAGTTGTCATGCCTGAACTGAGCTTCTGGGAAGCAATTGACTACGTGAAGTATGGCCAGTCTTGACTGGGAAACGATACAAGAATAAAGCATACACTATGTTTCATGGACATGGTATGAATTGGGGAATATAAAATAACTCATTAGTAAGTTTTTTATATTGACTATATATGGGTATGATGACATGAGTAAAAGATATTATTAAAATTAATTTTACCCAATTTCTTTACTTTTTTATATTTTTAAATGCAGCCCCTATATAAAGGACCCAAATTCTTTTGCTTTCCAATTAAACAGTAGTGATTAGGCAAAAGATACTTAACATCTATTAAGTGTTTATTAATGTAACATGTGACCTACCATATACTTTATATTTATCCTTTAATTTAATTTCACAGTGCCATTGAGACAGGTGATTTCATTACCTCTGTTTATGGGAAAGGAATTTAAGGCCAAGCAGTAGGTTTCATATAATGCAACTACATCATTTTCACTCTTTTTTTGATGATGAATTATTTTGGGGTGTCTTCACAGTAGTGTGTGTATGTGTGACATAGTCTCATACATGAGTAATGGACTCTAATTAATTACCCTGTGATATATGCTAACACAATGCTACATGGATTGAAGATTACTGAAGATTGCCACATTATTTTTTTGCCAACTGTATTAAATTAGGTGCACCAGCCTTCAAAGAGAAAACACTAATTTGCCATAGACATTCCTTAGTATGGTTTGTGGAAGGCATGGCTTAGATGCATTTGTATTTGTAAAAAAGGTTAAAGGGGGATATTACATTCAAGCAATGGACAAGGAGAAGTCAATTCAAAATGTACTACAATTTAAAGTTCTCATGTGTATGTGTAGTTCAGGACAGAGACACCCTGCAGAGCAGTCCTGGATATTTTTGTTATTCTCTGTAGAGGTAAAAAGATGCTATAGGTATAGAACACTTCTCAGAGAAAAATGAGGAAAAAGAATAAGAATCAGGACTGTGAGAAAAGAGCAAGTGAAAACTACATCAGTATATGTTTTCTTACAACCCCTGTAGATACTGAAATCTCTTCTTTCAATAATTAATCATCTTTAAAAACTATGTAATCAGGGCTATGGGAGCTTTTTGGTCATAGATACAGATGTGTGGGAGACAATAAGTACAGGGAGACTAGCTTTTCTTTTTTATTTATTTGATATTTTAGAAACAGTGAGGCCTGGACAAGTAATAAGGGAACAACATGGGAGTCTAGTCTGAATTATCTGAACACTTCTGACTTTTAGAACCCAATTTTTCTTTTCTTTTTTTATTTAAAAATTTTTATATGATATATATTGATTATATCCTTCTTCCCAATTCCTCTCAGATCCTCCCTACTTCTCTACCAGCCCAACTTCATGTTCATTCTCTCTCAACAAATGGACAACAAAGAAACAACCAAACAACCAACCAAATCAAACAAAACAATTGAAGTCAAAACATGATAGAAAAATAACAAAATGAAAAGCGTACACACACACACACACACACACACACACACACACACACACAGAAAAATGGTGTTCCTTTTGTGTTGTCTAACTACTCCTAAACATGAGTCTACCCTGGAGTTCAGTTGATGTACCCAGTGACACTCCATTGTAGAAAATAGAGTTGTTCTTTCCCAGAAGGTATCAACTGCAAATAGCTTCTTTCTTAAGGGGTGAGACTTTGTATTTACTTTGTATCTGTTGTCCATCTATCTATCTGTCTATCTATCTATCTATCTATCTATCTATCTATCTATCTATCTATCTATCTATCTACCTACCTACCTATCATTATCTATCTACCTATCATCTATCTATCTAATCTTCTGTCTAATCTTTCTCTATCTCTCTATGTCTCTGTCTCTCTGTCTCTCTGTCTCTCTGTCTCTTTCTCTCTGTGTGTGTGTGTGTGTGTAATCTACGTCAGTCCTGCTGTGTCTGGAAGATGTTTTTTCCTTGGAGTCATCCATCACCTCTGGCTCTTGACAATCGTCCCACCTCCTCTTTAGCATAGATCCCTGATCCTTGAGGGGAGGAGTGTGATAAAGACATCCATGGACTTTTGAGTCCTCCAAAATCTTACACTCCCTGCTTATTGTTTAGATGTGGGTCTGTCTCTGTGCTAATCACCATTAGCACAACCTAAACCTAAACACTGCAAAAAGAAGCTTCTTGATGAAGGTGGGGAGATGTAAAGCCTAACTTTCAAGACCCCATAAGTCTCTACATAGTCGAGGAGTTTAAGGTAGAAAAATTGTTCTTATAACTTAGAAATAATTTTAAATGCAAGAAAATGCTTCCATTTCAAACCATATTACAATCTTGGCTGAACACTGCCCCTGTAAAATAAATCAGTTATGTGTGTTTTTACTTATTAATAAAAATCATTCAGGAAAATACAATAATTTTTATTAAGTGGTCAAGATCATTATTTAAAAAAACAAATTATTGGTATTGAGAAGAGTTTAACATCATACAAAATATGTCATATTTCTGTTGTTTTGACAAAGTATCTGAGCTAAATCTACTTAAGAGGAAGTCATCCTTTTTTAACATTCTTTAAGAGTCTGAGGGCCATTGTCTACTGTTTTGGGCCATGATACACAGTGGTGGGACATACATCATCATGGAAGTACATGGCACAGAAATGCTCATCTCACTGCTGCTGAAAAACTAAGAGAGAAAAGAAGAGAGGGAGCAGGGGTAGGGAGAAATAGACTACATACTACTGACAGCATGAGACAGAGAGAGAGAAAGAGAAAGGGGGAAAGAAAGAATACTGTGTATGAATGTGTGAGACACTCAGAGAGAGACAGGAAAGGGGACACACACAAGATCTCAACAGCTTCTTCAAAGCTTGCTTCTAATGACCTGAATTCCTTCTACTAGACTACTAGTGCCCACTTCCTGCAGGACTCACCATTTCTGAGCAGTAATGGGGGGGCTGGATCTGAGGCCTTTAAGAACCAAGCCATACAGTATGCCCTTGGTCTCAAAGGATTATGTCCACGTGACAATACAAAATGCACTTAGTTCATTTGCAGGAATCCCCTAAGTCCGGGTTCAATGTGTTCTCCAAGACTCAAGGCTGACTCAGTTATGCCCCTGTAAAATCTGAAAGCAGCTTACATACTTGCAATATGCTGTGATGTGACTTCAACAGGCTGCCCATTCTTATTTCAGTAAAGAGCAGAAGCACAGGAAGTAAGAGTCATACCAAGCCAGAACCCATCAGGGTGTATATTAAATCCCACAGCTCCATACCTGGTATCTGGGATGTGGAAGTATAAAGGACAGCCCTTAGAGACTTGCTGGCTGCAGCCCACATGGTCACCCTCCAGCTTCTTTCAGCTTCCTGAGTTCTGCATCACAAATCTAGCTTCTCTTTCACAGCTTCCTTAGATACGACTGGACATTGCTTTCAGGTTCTCTGGTCACATCAGACACTCCTTGGTCTTCCATGGCCTCCTAAACATCCAGGTGAAAGTTTCTGTGCCCTCATAACTCTTGCATTCGATATAGATGATGGGAAAGTTTGTTCCCTGTTCGAATTGTGTCAAAACTTCCTTGGACCATGGCTTCTATGGTCTCCAAGGGTCAGGATAGTTGAATAGAAAGGAAAAAAATCCCAAGGGAAAAAATCTCTTAGGCTGCCTCTGAGAATAGGGTGCTATGAAGTTCTCTCATGAAGCAAATATTTTTGATAAGAGTTTGTGCTTTCTAATTTGTAAATGTATTTGTATGGGTGTTTTGCCTGTATGTATGATTGTGCATCACATGTGAGAGGAAACTACTCACTCCTTGGCAGCTGGAAAGCAGAGGATGAAAGTACTCCAGTGTCCCCTTGGAGGGCACAACTCCAATGACCTAACTTGGTTTTGCTATGCCTGCTCTTGAAATTTCCACATGCGTGACTGGTATTATGGTTGCCTTTAATGTCAATTTGCCACAAGTTAGACTCCCTTGAGTAGGGAGGCTCAACTGAAGAACTATATTGATTGCCTTGATTGATGTGAGAAAACCTAGCCCAACTGTGGCTAATACTTTCTGGTAGGAGCCCAGATGAAAAGGGTGAGATGTAAGGAGGATTGTCTCATCTTTTGCTGGCTTGGCTTTTCCTGCTGCCACTGACTTTATTTGCCTGGCTGCTGCTACCATAGACTGCTTTGCTAACAGCAGAAACAGGGCTCCCATGCTTTTGTTGTAGATTAAGAACCAGTGGCTCGCCAGGAATCGTCCAGGCTTCTAGCGCCATATTGGGACTACTAAGGAGCCTCAGCTTGTAGGCTGAGTAATAATGTCATCCCACAGTGAGAGACAGCCATTGTGCAGCTACTCAATTGTTGAGGCATCCTACATCAAGGACCAAATAGCTATAGGGTTCTTGGCTTCTCAGGTAGGATAGATAGTGTTACTATTTTAAAGTTAGCTTAATAAATAAAAAAATATATATCATATATAAAAATAAATATGTATAAATAACATATGTAAATAACTAAACATTCCCATTGATTCTGTTCCTTTAGAGAACCCTGACTAAGACTCCTGGTGTCTGCAGAGGACAGAAGGAAGCATTGGATCTTCTGGAACTGGAGTTACAGACAGTTGTGAGGAACTATCTGGGAATTGAACCCAGGTCCTCTGGACAGGCTGCCTTAACCTCTCAGTCATCTCTCCGACCCCAGGTTTGTGCTTTTCTACCTTTGACCCTGGCATAGGTGGGGTATTGCCAATGTCTGAGATGCCCTCAGGTCAGCCCTCCATTGTTTTGGTGCAAAGCCCTTGACTTCTTTTTCTTAGTATTTACATGTATCTCTTCTTTGGATTTAGCTTTAAATATACTTCTTTAATGGCAAAACTCTGCTTTTCTTTGCTCTTGATTTTTTTTTTACACTACACTTGGCTAAAAACAGTCAGTGCCACCCACACTGGCTTAAATGTTGTGGTACCTTAAAGATTGCTTCAGAGTGAGCATAATGCATGTTAAAGCTAGCCTCTCCTGTAGTCTCAGGATGTGCAGGAAGTGTAGACAAGTTCTTTGCAGCAGTATGGAGTGGGTGGACTCCGATCTAATTCCCAAGAGTCTCCTTTTCTTTGGAAGCCTCATCATCACATCCTTTACTATCCACATTCTCCCATGAGCGTTCTAGTCTCCTGAATTCTTGCCAGAATCACGGCTTAAGTTTCGCTTACGGTGGTCTAGAGTTTCTTTAACCCATTTCTCCAAATTCATCCAGCAAACTAGATCTAAAGACTTCTGAACTACACGTTCAGGTATAAGTATAGCAAAGACTTCACTTCTCAATGACATTTTCCTGTGACACATTTCCATTGCTATGACAGTATAGCTGAGATAAAACAGCTTTTGGAGGACTTTATTTAGATGTACACTTTCAGAGGTCTTGGTTGGTTGGCATCCTTGCTTTTGGGTCTGTGGTAAGACAGTTTATCATGATAGAAGTACGTGGCAGAGGAAACTACTCACTCCATGGCGGCTGGGAAGCACCTCAGTGTCCCTCTCAAGGGACACACCTGCAATGACTTATCTTACTGTTACTAGGCTCCCTTCAGGAAGGTTCCACCATCTTCCAATAATGCTATAAGCTAATGATGACCTCAGATTATATGCCTTCAGGACATTTAAGATTCAGGCAATAACACACTTTTAAAAGTTGGATTTAGGTTATTCATTTCTTTCTTTCTTTCTTTTAAATTTATTTTATTTTATTTTACAATATAATTCAACTTTATATATCAGCCATAGATTCCCCCGTTCTCCCCCCTCCCGCCCCTCCGCCCTCCCCCCCACCCCCCATTTCCATCTCCTCCAGGGCAAAGACTCCCCCCAGGATTGAGATCAACCTGGTGGACTCAGCCCAGGCAGGTCTAGTCCCCTCCTCCCAGGCTGAGCCAAGCGTCTCTGCTAAGCCCCAGGTTTCAAACAGCCAATTCATGCACTGAGCACAGGACCCGGTCCAACTGCCTGGATGCCTTCCAAACAGATCAAGCCAATCAACTTTCTCACCCATTCAGAGGGCCTGATCCAGTTGGGGGCCCCTCATCCATTGGTTCACAGTTCATGTGTTTCCATTTGTTTGGCCACTCATCCCTGTATTCCATCCATCCCTGGTCCCAGCAACTCTTGCTCACATAAACCCTCCTCCTCGCCAATTGGACTCCCGGAGCTCCACCCGGGGCCTGACCGTGGATATCTGCATCCAGTTCCCTCAATCACTGGGTGGGGTTTCTAGCACAACAATTAGGGTGTTTGGCCATCCTATCACCAGGGTAGGTCAGTTCGGGCTATTTCTCGACTATTGCCAGCAGTCTATTGTGGGGGCATCTTTGTGGATTTCTGTGGGCCTCTCTAGGACTTTGCTTCTTCCTATTCTCATGTGGTCTTCATTTACCATGAACATTCCTTGTGTTCCCTCTCTGTTCTTGATCCAGTTGGGATCTCCCGCTCCCCCAAGTTCTCTTTCCCTCGCCCCTCGCCCCTCATTACCCCCACTCACGTCCAGACTGTTCATGTAGATCTCATCCATTTCTCCGTCATTGAGCGATCCCCGTGTCTTTCTTGGGGTCCTGTTTTCCAGGTAGCCTCCCTGGTGTTGTGAGTAGCCATCCAGTCATCCTTGTTCCACAACTAGTATTCTCCTATGAGTGGGTACATACCATGTTTGTCTTTCTGAGTCTGGGTTACCTCACTCAGGAGGATTTTTTCTAGATCCATCCATTTGCCTGCAAACCTCATGATGTCATTTCTTAGTTTAAGGTATGAAAGATATTTATGGCATTTTCTAACATGTGCTTTACTGTAGTGTAGTTGTGAGTTATCCTATTTTGTTCCCATGATAACATGATCGGATATTATTTCCCACTGGTAAAAATTGGTGAAGGAATAAAGCTCAGACATGTTAAATAATAGCACCAAGACTTATAGGCCAATAGAAGAGTGAGTAAGAGTTAGGCAAATTTAAATAAACATAACGCTATCTTTGCACCCATCAATGTGTTTTGTTCTTTTTGCTGGGGTTATTATTGTGTCTTCCCAAACCAGCTACAGACTGCCCTGTCTAATAAAGTTCACACAGAATAGTCGAGGCCACATGTTCAATTCTTCCCTCTGCAACCTACCTTTCCTAGACTATCTTCTTTCACACTCCCAAGTTTAACTTTTCCATTAGACTCCTATGTGCTTTGTTTCTGGAATCTTCTCTCTACAATTCATTATCCATATTGTTTTACTTCTCTAAAATGTATAATTGTACTTTCTCTACTTTAGATTATTCGGGAGGTCTTTGTCTCTTTAGGTTTTAAGTTCTGAAACCTTTAAGATCCATGCCTTAATCTCCCTTCCTAGTGTAATCTTTTCCCTTCTCTGACTTAAGCTGCAGATTTTCTAGTCACGGTGAAAACCCGCGGTAGCCTCTTTATGAACCATTGAAAACTAAACATCTGAGTCCTTCCCACTGGAGTGCCATTTTCCATATGTGGTCTTAGCCAGACCCAAATTCCTACCAGATCTCCAAAGCTGCAGTCTTCCCTCACTTGGTTGTTATTTGATGATTCAGATCCATACTGCCAAATCTTTGTAAGATTAGATTCTTATCCAATAGAATCCAAAAAAAAAAAAAAAAAATTGCCTGAAGGAAACCTAGCCTTTCCCAGCTCTAAGTCAAATCTGCAAGCCCTTCCCATTGGTAAGGGTACTTACTGCCTGGTGGCTCTTATTTCTGTAGTGCCATTGTTCAGGTCAAGACAATAGATTAGAGAAAACATGTATTATTGCTGAAAACAAATCCTAGAGAACGTATTGGCAGATGATATTTTAATTGGTTCAGCCTCTCAAGTGATTAAATAATCATGAAAGCCCTTCTGTTTAACAACTGCTTGAGGTGCTTTGTATTCGTGCCTCAAAGTGGAGCAGTTTCTAGCTGTTAAAGCTGTGATTGATTTTTCCATATCAAATACAATGTTACGGTCTATTGTTTCCATAGCACACGCAGAGCATCTGTCTTCAAATTCAGTCTGTGATCCTGGGCTAGCCAGTAATACTTTATATGACCACATACTTCCATTACAAGTATGAGTAGATTAATATTGATTTTTTTTCTCTCCTGTCCGAGACTGAAGGTCTGTCTTAACAGCAATTGTCTACACAACTGGTACATAAGGATATGCTTACTCTCTCTTACTCTCTTGGTAAGGATTACAGCTTTGTATGAAGATCACTTTTGGGCTATTTTTTAACCCATAAATAGGTTGAAAAGGGTAACATACTTTGCAGCCCCAGTCATTTATTTGTTTTTGTTTTTGTTTTTGTTTTTTTTTGGAGCTGAGGACCAAACCCAGGGCCTTGTGCTTGCTAGGCAAGCGCTCTACCACTGAGCTAAATCCCCAACCCTCAGTCATTTATATTACCACCTGTTTCTCATAACTTCTTGGTGTTATCTGAAAACTTTGAACTTTTATAGTCTGTACAAAACTTGAGAGAAACCACTAGAAACTGGAAGAAGCACAAAACATCTTAAATTCAACAAAAAGCGACTTCCTTAGGCATCAAGAGTTCTAAAGTGAGTGAGGGAGAAGAAGAGAAACCCAGGTTACACTTTAAAAATTCAGAACCCTTAAGTCAAAAATGTCCGGGAGATTTTGTGCTTTCCTCAATTGCGACCCCTCCCAGTTTCCCTCCTCCACAGCCCCAAAGACATCCACCCCCATCTTTGCAGTTTCTCAAGAATATTGTCCTGCCTAGAATGCCCTCATTCCTCTGTATGGGCACACTAAATTTAGCCACTCCTCAAAATCCAGATTAAATTTGACCTTTTCTCAGGCCTTTTGCAAGTATTCTGAATCTTGGTGATTTTCCCTTTAGCAGTATTAGAAAACTGTACTAGAAGTTTAACTTTCAATTATATTGTTCACTGTATTCATATAATGTGGCACAAAATATAACTCAGGATACAGGAAGCTCCAAGATAAAATATACAAGAAACAGTTCAAAACACAACGTTTTATAAACCTTCTTTATAGCTGAATATGTGCTATCATTTATAATTATACAGTATTTCATTCAGTACTTTCTATCAGGTAGGGTAGTAGTTAGTAGTTAAAAATGGCAACCAGAATTCAGCCACTCATCCCAACACTAGCAAATTAAAAGAGAACTGATTTAGGGATTAAAGAAGTTAAGCCCTTTCCCTGGCTCTACCTCCATCAAATTATAGAACTTGGGAAATTTCATGCCTGGAGAGAGTTAGTTACTACTTGGGGATTAATACTTGGCTCAGAATGATATGACTGTCTGCTCACACCCAAAGAACTCCTATCTCTTTCACATTCTCAATCCAAGAGCTGCAGGAGGTGTCAACACTGAACTGAGTCCCATGGCCCTACATTTCATATATTCATTCTTCCTGCTAAGCACGATGGAAAGAGGGAATCCAAAGGAAACCATATATAAACTATGGAATAGTTAAACTCTACAGTGTGCACTGTAAAAACGGAGAAATGTTATCTGCAGACGTATAAAAGACACATAAGGAAAGCATACCACCAGTGGCCTAGGATGTCTTTTTCTGCTCTGTTATGGCGCTGGGGGCCGGAAGCAGGATTTCACACATGCCAACCCCACACACTGTACTGAGCGCCAGCCCTGGTCCCAGTCCCAGCCCTGCCTCTGGTTGATTATAAGCCCACGCTGAGGTCTTGCCTGTACGGACATAGTTTTGTCTTTAGAAATTTGGACTGTGGAGTGCCTTTCCATAAATCACAGCTCTGTCTCGTAACTGTGGTAGTCAAGGCCTTGAATAGTGTCTCTATAGAGGACCTCGGTGAATATTCAGTGAATGGGTGGATCTTGCACACTTTTGTGAGTTTTGTTGTGTAGCTCGTTCAAACCGCTTCTATTTAAGCAAACCAAGGACATCTGACTAACATAGTGGGACCTGCTAGAACTTAATTCCCAGTAGATTTCTATAACTCTGTGCCTTCAACTTGATCTAATTGACTGCCTCATTCAGATTTTTATTTTGCATTCAAAAATTTACTAGGCATATTAAAGACATTCTGCTTTTCAAAAAAAGTAAGGTTTTCAGAAGTAAAAGCTGATATTCACTGGATTTCAGAGGAGGTAGAAAATTAAACATTGCACCCACATTTGCTTATGAGCATTTTTAGTCTCTTTTTACATCATCAGGCAGACGGAAAGAGTTGGTGATGCAGTCTGTGGACTGGTGGGTGCTTTGCAGTAGTATTTCAGGTATGCCTTTTGTGGTTCATAGTACATCCAATGATGTTTATGTTCAAAGTGCAAATTAATAAAGAACAATCACTCATCTTCATGTCCCTGCATGCTGTCCCTTAGGTGTATTTTAAAAGTCTTGTATGTACTTGATAATTCCAAGAGACATAGCACAAATAATTGCCCCACAAGGTGTACGAGCTTATTAGTCCTCTTTAAAGTCATTCTAGAAGTTCAAGGAAAAAGAGAAACCTTCTTGGGCAGAATGATTCATTTTAATTCATTCTTGAAAGAGGGTGGGCTGTGACTGTGTGGAGCTGTGGAAGAGACTGGGGTGACTGAAGGAAGGTAAGGCAAACAACTATTCCACCACTTGGTTATTATCAGTCAATCTAAGAAATATCAACCACCTAGGAGCCATTTCTACTAATGTTTTCTGGCTTGGCACATAGTTTATATGGTATCTTTTCAGAGTGTGTGTCGTAGAAGCTGACCATTGAATAAAAATAAAGTTAAAATTTTGAGCTAAATATCAGTGTTCTCAAAGAACTGTTTAAAAACCTAGAGATTTGGGCACAAATTCCAGGGGGAAGGTAGGTGACAGGAAGTAGTCGCCATCCAGTCTGATAGAGTATGCTTGACAGGTAAAACAGCAGCTGCTGCGAATATTTATTGAACTGCTGCTAGTAATTATGCACTAAATGTCCCTCCTTCATTTGTCTACTGAGGCTCTAAGTCCTAGTGTGATGCTAAGAAATGAGGCCTTAAGAAGGAATTGGTGAGATGCGGTTGTAAGACCGGGGCCTCATGGTGCCTTATACTGCATGCATTCTGTCTGGGTCTGTCTCTCCCCGCCAAGAGAGGACAGTGACAAGGGTGCAGTATATGAGCTAACAAGAGGACAGTCACTAGAACCCACCAATGCCACAGCCTTATCTTAGTCTGGCAGCTTCAAGAACCGGAAAGAAACAAAAAAAACCCAAACAAACAAAAAACCGATTTCTTCTGTCTCTGTCTCTGTCTCTGTCTCTGTCTCTGTCTCTCTGTCTCTCTCTGTCTCTCTGTCTCTGTCTCTGTCTCTCTCTCTCTCTCTAGAGGTAGGGTTTCTCTGTGAAACAGTCCTGGTTGTCCTGGAACTCACTCTGTAGACCAGGCTGGCCTTGAACTCAGACAGATCTCCTGCCTCCGCCTCCTGAGTGCTGGGATTAAAGGCGTGCTCTAGTATGTCATTATGGCTGCCCACTCTAAACAATGGATACTGTTTGTACAGCATCTGAAGAACATGGGTAGAGAGACGACAGCTCCTACTCTCAAAATATTGGATCCTAAAAGATGTAATTTCTCCCACCCATACCTACAGTGAGTTGATCTTTCTATGTATTTAATAAAATACTCAGCTTAAGTACCAATTTTTACATTATTGTGTTAGATAATAGCAACTCCCTGTTTCCTCCCTCCCTAGCCTCCTCTTCTAGTGCTCAGGGGTAGCTGCTTTCATCTGCCTCTTTTTTCTTTGTTTTCTCTTTGTATTTAAAAATAATTTTGTATTACCCATATCCATTGATTTCCTACTCGGGTGGTTGAAATTCTGTTTCATACCAGACAACTTAATTGTCTTCTACTCCTGATTCATAAAGGATTTCAGCTAAATAAATATTGAGCCCACAAGTATAGATGCACATAACTCTACTCGTCTGTTAATCTGATTCATATTCCTCATAATTTTTAGATTTTTTTCAAGCCTACTAAATACTAGAAATAACTTTCTAAATGTTGAAGAAGTATGGCAATTCATCTTTTTTTTTTAATCGCTGGGGACACGCCGCCCAGACTATCGTTTCTTCCTGATCCAGACCCAGACAAGAAGTCTGGACATGGTTAGAGTGACATGGTTTCTAAGACATCCCCACTGGGGTGGTGTGTTGCCCACTCTGGGACCTGAGCAGCTGGGCTCTCTCTTCTTCATTTCCAGCCTTAATTCACTGGAGTATATTTTCCCAGAAACTCTCCAAGAAAGACTTCCTATTTTGTCTAAGTCTCTTTATTCTGCTTCGTATCTGATTGAAAGTGTAATTTGCCATAGAATTCAAGAATGGAAGCAATTTTTGGTCATCACATGGGAAGTATAGTTCTGCTCTCTCCTAACACGTCACTGAAATTATGATTCTCTTACTACTGTCTTTTGTCTATTATAATTTTGTAGATATAATTTTCTTTTTTCTCTTTAAGGGTATTAATTTTAGATGTTTTTTAAAAAGTTAGTTTTCTTTTGTCCCCTGTAACATCTCTATTTTCTCTATGGAAATTTTACCCAGAATGGAGGTATCCTTGGTAATATATTTATAGGCAAGAAAGCACAGAAATATATTTGTGTTTATAAGATTATTGGCTGGTCCAATTTCCTATATTTTCAAATAGCAAGTTTATTTAATATGGCAACTGAAGTATCATAAAGAAAACAAGACTTTACAGGTTTTTTTAAATTATTCTAATATCATGATTGGGAAAAGATAAAGGCAGGGAACTAATCTGTAAATTAATTCAGATATTCTTAAGACAGGGTTATGAGAACTGACTAAGGGTTCTGTTGTGGCAGTGTGCACACTGGGTAGATGTGTTTGGTTACTGTATTGTTCCTTTTTCTGCCTTCATCTGTCTGCTGGCTCTATTCATTGCCAAGAAGGGTGTACTGATATCTCCAACTATTATTACGGGATTATTTTTCTTTCCAGTCCCGTCAATTTTGGTTTCCTGTATCCTGATATTTTGTTATATAAATGTTTGTGGTTGTTAAGTCTCGGTGTAGAATTGAAACTAAAATGACTACATAATATCCTTTTTATTTCTTCTAATATTTTAGGTTCCCAGTCTATTTTGTCTGACAATAGAATACTCACCATGCTCTCTTTTGGAAATTTCACATGAATTATTCTTCTTCATCCTTTACTTCCAACCTCTTTGTGGTTTAGATTTAAAGTGACCCTCTTGTAGACAACATGCCCTCGGATCATAGTGGCCTATTTGGGGGTTATCCATCCTTTCAGTCTCTCTCTTGATTGGCCTCATTTAATGTCAAAAGTCCTGCTTGCTGTTGTCTGCCTGAGTATGTGAATCCCCACCCTCACACCAGCTGTAATTAGCAACTTTGATATGGAGGCAGATAGTGTAACCAGAGGATTTATCCAGCTTGAGATTGTGTTAGGTGGGCAGGGCCATTCAAAAGACAGGACCAAGACATATTAGGTCAAAGTAGATTTGAAGGAAAAGAAGCTGCTTCTAAGGGAACTCGCAATTTAGAGAAATTGGCACAGGAACTAGTTGACAGCGTTACAACCATGGCTGCTTAGATAGTGCTCATTAGCCATGTTTTTATTATATTTATATACATTGTAATTTGTATATTTGCATCTGTCTACTTAAAAGCTGCACTTTTGGAAAATTCCACACAGAAATACAAATCCTACTTAGTGACATGTCGTTGGAGCATACAATGTCTGCTTTGACTTGAAATCTCATCTGAAGTCACCTTGATCTCCAAGACCTCACTGTTCCTTCCTGTATGTATCTATATTCCCTGCTCTTTAACTATGCTACCATACTAATCTCTGGAGGTAGGAACAGCAATATGGCAGTTGAAGATTGGCATATCTGTAAGAAAAGTGGTTGGTATAGCTATAGCAATACAGCAATTAGTTTTATTGGAGAATTTAAAGGAAAGATTATATTACACCAATAAATTTATATGACCAGGTTTTCATAAATTTTGTTGAGGGTCATCAGCAAGCACAGTCTTTAAAAATTATAATAACTGAACTTAATTCTGATCAAATTAGCTCATAATATCCAATGTCTTAGGGAGTTCTTGAAGACCTGCAACAAAATGATCTGAGTTTACACATTGCTTTGCTTAAATTGAGTACAGCTTGTATTGAGCTATTTTTATCAAAAATCTCCTTGATGTTAAAATTAAAAACCAATAAAGCTGTATTATATGATTTATGATGACATGCCTAAGCTTGACTTTTTCCTCAAGCTTAATATAAGTTCATACTTTTATGAGTTATCTAGTTGAGAACTAAATAATAGAGTGGTTGCAGCAGAAATCTAACTTGTCCGTAGTGTGGAGACGGTCCATTTGCAGATAGCATAAACACATCTGGCATACTAATGCAAAAACTAGGCTGAGGTTTGCCTTTTCCTCTCTTGTGAGTCAAAGGAATTCCTTATTTAGCCAAAGCATGAGCTGAGGTACAGCACACTGGGAGCACAGGAGTAGTCAGCATAGGATATGGCTATCTGCTCAAGGAATTTCTCTGTGTCCTCTGGACTGCCCATACCGGTTTTCCCCGCATGGGCAGCCGTGCTATGGAGCTCATGCATCTTTTGGTTTGATGTTTCTCACACTGTTCCTACAGTGCACTTGTAATGGCTAGTTGTGGTTGTCAACTTGACTACAGCAGGAATTACCTAAAACCCTCACTCTCCCTAGCATGTCCGTCTGTCTGGTCAGTGTAGCTGGCGTGAAATCCAACTTCTCCAGGATTGCAGCATAGACTGATGACAAGCAGCTCTCTGGGAATCCTTGTCACCCATTCTTGGTGACTAGATTCTCAGCCTTTCTGTCATGATACAGCCATTGTTGGACTTCTCAGACAACATCCTGTAAGCCACAGTCTAATAAATTCCATATATGGAATTTTTTTCCATTTTAGCTTATAGCATCAACCTCATGCTTACTTTTCCTGAAGTTTTGGGGAGCCTCTAAGCCCAGCAATATTCTTTTGTTGGTGATTTCTCACCTAGAACACTGAGGATCAATTATACAACACTGTAAGTCTACAGATGATGGCCTTCTACTTGCAATTTTGGCTTGGCAGCCCATTGTAGTGATGATAGCTTGTTTTTTCTGGTTAAATGTGATCTGGTTGGAGCTATTTCAAGATTCTTTCCTACGGACTTTGGGAAGTGGTGCTATCAACCATGACTTATGAAGGACAGCTTCTACTGACTTCCTTAATGACTCTGCCTAGAAGGTCTAGCCATCTCATCTCATTGAATCTAGGTCAGTACAGTTTCAAATTTCAAGAAGTTTTCAAGCATCATTCAGATTAGCTCCTCTAGTTATGAAATCAAATTACTTTGGGGGAATGCATCAATAACCTCTCTCTTACTCAGTTTTATTCTGCATAGTCCTTAGGGACTTCTGGTTTTCCATTTAGGGCCATGTAGGATTCACTGCTCTCTCGTGGTAATTAACACCTTTCTTGGGTTCTCTGCTTGAGTAATGCTAAGGCCTGATTGTCTTCTTACCATATATTCTGGTTTGACTATGAAATGTCCATGCCAGAGGCTCATGCTCTCATTTAGAGAGGCTTCTGGGCCTGGCTAGTGGAGGTAGATCTCCACGGATAGGCCAGTCCTCTTCTGGTGGCATCTTCTGCTTCTAGATCTTCCAAGTGATGAACAAACTGTGCTATCCACCTCAGTGGATGGACGAGCTGCTGCAATGACCATGCCATGTCACTGCCACTATGGATGGTTCCCTCTGACACTGTGAGCCAGAACTTCTCTACCTTAATCTGCTTCTCCCAGGCATCTTGTCACAACAAGAAGGAAAGGTAATTAATCACCAAAAAAATCAAAGGTAAGAGATGGCTGGCACTAGATCTTGAGAAGAGAGTCATCAGGTGTATCACAAGTATTTGGTTTAGGAGAAAACTTTGTATACTTTCTAAGCAACGGCAAAAGCTCTCCTTGTTAGCAGATGCAGAGACCCACAGCCAAGCACCAGGCCAAGCTCTGGGAGTGCAGTAGAAGAGAGGGAAGAGGGATTCTATGGGGGGTGGGTCAAGATCATGATGGGGAAATCTACAGAGACAACTGAACCAAGCTTATGGGAACTCATGAACTTTAGATGGACCACTGTGGAACCTGCATGAGACTGGACTAGTCCCTCTGCCTAAGTGAGGCAGCTGTGTAGCTTGGTCTGTTTGAGGGGCCCCTGGCAGTGGGATCAGGATCTATCCCTGCATAAGCTGGCTTTCTGGAGCCTATTACCTATGGTGGAATGCTTTGTTCAACCTTGATGCAAGGGGGAGGGGCTTGGCCCTGCCTCATCTGAGTGTACAAGGCTTTGCTGACTCCCCATGGGAGGCCTTACCCTTTTGGAGGGAGAGATGGGGATGGACGAAGTGGGGAGGCTGGTGGGGGGAGCGGAAGGAGGGATGAGAGTGGTTTCTGTGGTTGGTATGTAAAATGAATAAAAAAATAAATTAAAAAAAAGTTCTCCTTGTTTAAAGGAGATGGGCCAATTATACCAGGATAAGAGTGTCTGGAGATTTATGTTCTGTACTCAGTTTTCTCCAACTTGAGTCTCAGTCCTTCCCTTTATAGGCTATAGTTTTACCGCCAAAGCAACCAGAGCTCTATTATAAGCTTAACTTTTAACTCTGAAACTTTAAGAATAGTAGACTTCCTAAATTGTGTCCTAGATAAAGTTTGGCTTTTGTGCTGTAACCCAAGTTCATTCACAGCATGTTTATATTTGTCTGTTATGTCCTTCCATTAAAGACCACCAATGACCAGATGCTGTGCTATTGTGTATATGTGTGTGTGTGTGTGTGTGTGTGTGTGTGTGTGTGTGCGTGTGTGTGTGTATACACAACTTCTTCCATTTATATCTTATCCACATAACCAAAGTGGAAGTCAAAGGTCATGCTACAGAATGGGAGGATGTCCCATCATGCCACTTCCACAGTATTAGTCTGACTAATCTAATTCCAGAGTGGTTCCTCACAGGTGACTTCCTTGGCCAACTCTCTTAGGTGGAGTTCCCCTAAGTCAAGAAATTGAGTGTGGATGTTGTAGCTGAGAAGTCTCTAGTGGGGGAGGAGAAGGGTGAGATAAGGAATGGAACCAAGCCAATCGGATGGTGTCAGGAAGCATGCCATCCCTGTGGGTGCTGAGGTTCAAAACGGTGTCCTCTAGGGAGGGCCCAGGGAGGACTACCAGATGTTCACTCCACTATTTTATAGCTGTGGAAGCCAGCATGTGTGTAGAAGAAAGGGAAGTAAAAGTAGCAAAGACAGATGACTAGGTGCAGAGCTGTCAAGAACACAGCCCAGATGTTGGAAGAGCCCTTGATGGTAAAACCATGTTTTTCTTCACTTTGTAGATCTTGTATATAATAGGTCTTCTGGAGCATGGTTTGTCCGAGTCATAGGATGCTCCTTGTGTTCTAGTGAGATCTTGGGGTTCAGTGGACACGGCTGTGATGATTGGAAGAGCTGAGAATAGAACACTTCTTTGCTATGAGGTGTGGTAAGTGAACGTGGATCCTCCTAACCATAATGCACACCACTAAGAAGCAGATTTCAACCATTACAGGTGAGTGTGGCAGATTTGGGAACAAGAGCAGAGGGTCTGCTAGGGGCTTTCTCCTGGAAGCTCTGTAGCCACAAGAGAGGAAACAGTAAATAAAGAAAATATCTGCTAACAAAGCTCATAAGCAATGCCAGGGCCCAGAGAATAAACTCTCAGTGCTACTGACAATTAAGCTTGTCAGACATGAACTAGGAAGGATAAAAATGGGAAATGTTTAAAGAGAAGACAATTCAATGAATTGAAGACTCAGAACTGAGGGTATTAGTGTGAAACTCATTGACTTCCTTGTGGTTGTCAGATGTTCGGTGAACTTGGGGAGATCATCCAACTATTGTAACTTCCTATCTGGAATTTACCATTTCTTCCAGTAATGAATATAAGCAGTAAACAATAGTAACAAAATAACACAAGCAGCCATGATCAGTAGACTCATGTATTTTCATGTTGCCTGAATTTTTATAGAGCTCACAATGCCATTTATAGTTTATATTTCAAAGTTATGGTGCTTATGTACTGCTATTAGCTCCTGTTTCAAACATTAATATGGAAGATATAATTACTATTCTCTCTTCATTACCTCTGTAAAGACCACCTGCCTCCAAAGAAGGTCTCACAATGATGCTCTGGGGTTAGGATTTATATATATATCTGGGACACAATTCAGTGATAGCACTTCCAAAAGGCCCAGTGGCTCACAAAACAGTAAAATGATCGGTGGATTGGGTGGAGCCTGGTAATTCTTCAGCTATAACCGGGCTCCTTAAAGAACACCATGCTGTGCTTTAAAAAGTTTATCTGGCCCACTAGAGTTTGTTTGCTGGCATTTCCTCCTTCAGGCAAAGAACTTGTGTGTGTGTTCAAATGGCTGCCTTTCTAGAGAACCCCTAGGGGTTTCCCTCATACCACCTGAGAAGCGAAAGGGGAAAGACTGTAAATTCTGGGGGCCCTATGTCAGGAGGGGAAAGCCTGTCTAATCTCCCCAGGTGGTGGCAGCTGAGTAAATTACCTAGCAAGCAGCTGTAAGGCATTACATTGCAATTATCCCCCATGAGTTCTGAGGGCTTGTAGGCGGCTAAAGATAAAAGACCTCACTGCTTCAGGTCTTGAGCTCTGAGAGGAGGGCTGCTTCCTTCACAGTTTTCCAGTGTTTGAGGAAATGCACCTCCTGGGACAGCCCCTTTCAGACAGCCTTGAAATACAAATAGCCAGCTGGTTATGCAAGGGTCTTGTGTATGAACGGACTTCCCGCATAAATAAGTACGAAGGAGTCACATGGGGGAAAATGGCCATCATGAATCTTAGGGAATAAATATGGTATGTACTTCTAGAAGGAAATCCGCCAAGAATTCCCACCGTAAATACCAGGATTGCCTGTTTAGAGCTTGCCAGCAAAATTCATAAATAGAAAATGTTTACTAAGTGCTTAAGTACCAAACACTCTGTTTTTCTACCACAGATCAGGTCATTTAATCTACGTGACAATCACTAATGGTAGCTGTCATTATTAACCCCACCTTACCAATGGGGGGGGGGGGGGTGCGCACTGAAGATCAGAACATTGTAAATGGAACATTCGGTTTTCAGCCTTGGTAACTTATGAAGGCAGATTTTTAATACCTTTTTTATTGTTGTCTTTTCTCTGATGGACCCTAACAGAACTGGAGGCTATAAAAGTAATCTCTTTCAAGAGTAGAAATCAATACAGTTCTTAAATTTTTGCAGACACAGAGACCCAAAAGCTTAAGATGTTGCTATTTATATTAAAGGGTCAAAATGAACACATTGGTCATTTACCCAATGCAGCACAGAAGTAAATAGGTACACATGGACCTATCCACCTCAGTTATCTCCCACAGACCAGGATGGCCGATGCTCACAGACTAGCTGTAGTCATTTTTGGATGAACAGAGGACTGAATATGAGAACAAAGTCTTCTGCAATGAAATCAAAGCATATCCTTAGACCATAGCTTCTGGTTCTAAGCTCAAAAGTACCCACCCAATGAGTACAAACCAGATAGGTATTAATTAAGCCTTCCTGCTTCCTTTTGGGAGCAAATAGAACATTTCTGTCAAGTGAATTTTTCTGTCACCAGTTTTTGCCAACTCCCAGTCACTGGGATGGAGACGAGGGGCAGCATCACACTTCCACATGGGTAAACGATGAGCCAGCTCTCTGGGTGAAAGCGAGCTCTCCCTTGGTATGTGCCCATCTTTGTGGTGTCAAGTTCAAGCTACAAGTGTGACGTCACCGCATTCACTACATCCAGAAGTGGAAAGGGAGGTGCATTAGCACACTGTGATACTGGGCTTCTGCATGGTGATACAAACAGCTGCAAGAGCATATACCATGTAGTAAAATAACGAGAAAATGGAGAGCCTGAGGATTTTCATTTAGTTTGCATTAGGTAAGTCCATTCAATTTAGTGCAATAACTTTAAGCTTCAATTTAGTGCAATAACTTTAAGCTATCGTTCACACAGCACGCATGGTGCCAACCTTTTTCTCTGCAACCATTGAAGTAATCCTGGGAGGCTTTTGTTTGTCTGTGTTAGTTTATTAAATGGTGCATTGCATCAACAGATATTTTAAATATTAAACCAATATTGTATTCTGTGATAAAAAATCAAGAGTCAGGAAATATCCTCCTATTTATATTTTTTTGATTTTACATTCTATAGTTTTGTTTATTATCTAGTTCATACCCATGGAAGGCACTGACATGGACTTTTCTTACATTGTGGTGTCTTTTGGTGATGCAGTTACTAGGACAGTGGTGCTTCAAAGAATGAAATTTTAGAAACGTTACTTCCTTTTAATTTTCTGGAAGAGTTTGTGAAAAGGTCATGTATAGGATTCATCATGTAACTCATTTGATTTCTTTGTGTGAGTATGTAGTTGCTTTTTTGCACTCTTTGGGAGCCTACCACACAGCTCCCAAATAAATACATGGGTGGAGACTTATTCTTACTTATGAATGCCTGGCCTTAGCTTGTCTTGGTTCTATCCAGCATTTCTAACCTAAATCATCCTGTTTCTCTTTAACTACATTTTGCCTCTGGGCTTTTTAACCTTTCTTTATTCTATATATTTTTCTTTTCTTCTTACTCTGTGGCTGGCTGTGTGGCTGAGTGACTGGCCGCTAGTGTCCTCCTCTTCTTCTCCTTTTCTTGCTCCTCAATCTCTTCTAGATTTCTCCTCCTATTTATTCTTTCTGCCTGCCAGCCCCACCTATCCTTTCTCCTGCCTTGCTATTGGCTGTTCAGCTCTTTATTAGACCAATCAGGTGTTTTAAGCAGACAAAGTAACACAGCTTTACAGAGTTAAACAAATGCAACAAGAAAGAATGCAACACATCTTTGCCTCACTAAACAACTATTCCACAGCATAAATGAATGCAACACATCTTAAATTAACCTTCCACAACTTCAGTATTTTTAAGCCATAAATTTAAATTCTTTTATACGTATGAAGATTTTAGGCTCATCAGTTTCTTCCTGGAGAGGATATTTGGTCATTTCCTTTAAAAAAATTTGTTCGTGTGTGTGTGTGTGTGTGTGTGTGTGTGTCTGTGTGTGTGTGTGTCTGTGTGTGTCTGTGTGTCTGTGTGTGTGTGTGTGTGTGTCTGTGTGTGTGTATACCACATATGTTTGGGTATACCACTGAGGGCAGAAGAGAGTGTCAGATCTCCTGGAGCTGAAGTTATAGGCCTCTGTGAACCACCTGACATGGACATTGGGAACTACACTCTTCTACAAGATCGACAAGTGTTCTTAACCTCTGAGCCATCTCCCTCACCCCAAGTTTAACTAACTAACTAACTAACTAACTAACTAACTAACTAACTAACTAACT
>CABHPR010149955.1:0-22935 GCA_902168415.1 Peromyscus melanophrys
CAGCGTGGTTCTGGAACATAGGATGGAGGTGTGGAGCTGGTGAGAACAAAGACATCGACCACCAGTTCTCTTTCAAGAAAGTGGCCCCGAATAGCTCAAGCTGTCCTTATTTATACAAGTTCTAAAGCATCCAAGCATGAGCAGTTTCATTTCTCTTTGATCCTTACTCAAGACTCATGACATTTACCCATTTTAGATTCTTTTCCTTCTCCCCACTCCCTTATCGTCATTAATTAACCTTTACCTCATATCTAAGCATTAATTAACCTTTACCTAGGCATAAATTGACCTTTACCTCGCATCTAAGCCTGAATTTTATATTGCAAGCCAAATGATTATATCTAGCTAGGATCCTCCTATTCATATTGTGCCCAGGCTGGCAGCAGACACGTGGTTACAAAAATGAAAGACATTCAAGCCCTATAGTTAGTCTTTAAAAGTATGGTGTGTTCATATTTTTGCAGTCAGCAGAGGGTATGATACCATTCCTAGAATAATATTTTAAAGTCAGGTGAAGGTCTTAATAATTTCTAAATGGTCTACATATCACTTTTATGGGAGCAGCAGTTTTACGATATGGTCCTATTCTTTTTTATACATTCTCAGAATGGTAATGATTGATACCTAACTCTTAACTGTTGGGACCAAGTTTCTATTCTTCCTGACAGTTTCTCCATGTACTTTTACTTCCAAGGGAACTGGGAATTTTAACTGAAAAAAATATCTAACCATTCATGCCCTGGCACCAGAGAGATGTCTGAACTTTCATGCCCTTTATCTTTTCCTTATATGTTCCCATAATTTTTTTAATACTATCTCTTAAGAAACCATTTCCTAAACTCCTGGAATGTAGTTACTTCTCTACAGTTAAGTAAGCAAGAAAAATTAACCTTAGTGACTTCCTCCTACTTATCAGGAGGATAGCAGAGGCAGCCACGGTTAGCTTGGGGGGAACAGACAAAAAACCCAGAGTTATTATCAATAAACTGCAAAGAGGGCTTAATTCCCCTGTGGAAACTTTAGAAACTTAACAAACACTCATCCGAGGGGCTCTTGCTCCACATAAACTCAGCGACAATCTGACTGATAAAGTGAAACTAAAAATTACCTTAAGGGAGGGCAGGGGAGGGGGGAAGGGGCACATGGGAGGAGGGAGGACAGGGGGATCCGTGGCTGATATGTAAAATTAAATTAATTATAAAATTTTTAAAAAAGAGTAAACATAGGGAAATCAGTCCTGAAGCACATCTGCTCCCTAGGAGCAGCGCTGGGGTCCTCAGTATTGTTTTCACAGGTCCTTGCCAAGTAGAATCTCCAAAGGCCTTGCCATGAGGAGCTCCATTTGCAAAACACTCATGTGCCATTCCAGGAGGTTACAGTATGGCTGCCACCAATGTAGCCTGGGGTAGCACTAGTCACAACAATGGCAATGACCTGGAAGGCCACCAGTTTCAGAACATGGCCACAGAACAGGACAGAGAGTTTTCAGGACACAATTGAAGAAAACTGACCTCTTGTCCTGCAATTCTTCAGCACCTCTGGCTATTCTGGTCTATCGTTTAAGGGTCTGTTCTACATACAAAATGCATGCTCCCACAGCCTAGCTGCCTGGGGAGTTGTTTGCACTAGTTTGCGATTCTCAGAAGTTGGTAAGTATGATTGATCACCATATCTCATCTTAGGGCCTGGGAAATATTAACCAAATAAGTGAAATGGATGAGCGAATGAATGGTATTTGTTACAATGAGGGCACAGACCAGATTAATTTCCCTCCTCCTGTGGTTAAAGTGATCCTGCTCTGCTGTTAGCCAACCTGTGTGTCTCGAGCTCTGATTGGCTCACTTCCTGCTCTGTGGGGTGAGGTTCTCACTAATGGTTTTGACATCTTCAAGTAACACCGACATCACTGGTGAGAGATACTGCATCCATGTGCCATGCGGACAGGTGGGTGGGCTGTGCTCCACCCACTTTGTAGTCTGGAAGGCAAAGCTGGAGGAGTCAGAAGATAGGTATCAGAGTCAAGATGAGTCATGAGGACATCCCAAAAGTTTCCAGAGCCTCCGCCCATTTATCTCTTTGGCAGCTTATAGGATCATGGACTTGTGGGTTTACACAGTAACAGTCCAATGGACTCACATGGGAGTAAGTAGAGAGAATCATCTCTGAGAGATGGAGGGGCCTAAAACAGGTCATCAGATCTGACCTCTGGTCCTGTTCTATGTAGAAAGTCCTGGTGGGTTTTTTAAGCTCTTTGGAATCTCCTTGGTTAGCGTGATTCATAATTTCCCAGCTGAATAGTCAGGAACTACATATTAGATTATCATTATATTAGTCTCCAGCATCTATGAATCCTCACCAGTTCATCTCCTTATAGCACCAGCATCTATGAATCTTTACCATCTAGACAGTAATCTTGAGACTGGAGCAGGTGGACAGCATGAGAAATAGCACAATTCTTTCCATTTGTATTAATTGTATCTCAGAAAGGGACTATCACACCAACCTCTGGCCACAGCACCCCTTGACCCTCACCTTTCCCCACCCAATACATTGTTCTGGCATCTGCAGGACCAGAGTTTCAAATACTGTTCTATACGCTATTCATACCACGGCTGCTGGTGAGGGCACATCCTGAGCCATCAGAGCTACTTAGCAAGTTCTAAGGCTACAGAAGAGTGTGAGTGGCGTTTTCCCTGTCCCTGATGGTTCCAGATCTCCAACTAAGCCTCAGACTGCTTTGGCTCCATCAGTCCTTCCAAACCTTTCATAATCAACTCACTGTGCCAGACCTCTATTTCAAATAGAGTGGTCTGTTCACATGGCAAGACACTGGCATCCTGAAGAACCTCTATTGTCTAGGTAATACAGAGTACTCTCCAGCCAGAAAAAAGATAAACACATTTGATAAGTGAAAGAAATAAATATGTCATTTCAGCTGGTGGCAAGTGGAGGAGCAACAATAAGCCAGGTTTATTGTGGTGGCTTTCTAGGAAAGCCCAGGAGAGCCACTCAGATACCCATCTCAGTTCTCACCTTCCCGCAGTGAATTCTTTTGAGGTTCCTGCACAACTACAAAGCATAGGCAGGTCTACAAGTTCAGATCTATCATAGCCAATGTTTCTGCCTCTAGAGACCTTATGAGGTATGAGTATGAGTTACTCCTCCCATTACTTTGACAAAATTCCTTACCAAAGCAACTTATGGAAGGAAAGGTTAATGCTATTCATTGTAATGGCAAAGGGATGGCAGCAGGAGTTCATGCAACTGGTCACATTGTGTCTGCAGTGAGCAAGCAGAAAGAAATGAATCCTGGTGCTCAGCTTGCTTTCTCCACCCCCCTCCCCGCTTTTCCTTTCATCTGAGATGCCAGCCATGATGGTGTTACCCACATTCAGGGTGGGTCATTGTTCCTTAGTTACACCTTTCTGTAAACACTTCATGGGCACACCGAGGTGTTTCCATGGTTGGTCTAAATCCAATCAGGTTGATGATGAAGAACAACTACCTCAGAGTAGGAAGTCTGCAGCACTCCCTGGCCAAGATCTCCTTGCAGTTAGGAGGGAAGGGGAAGGGGCGGGGCAACACTTCCACAGATCCCAAATTTGACCACTAGATGACTGTAAATAGACTTGTTTAAAAACTACCTGGATCACAGTAGTCCTTTAACTAGCCCTTGAGTGCAAAATACAAATAATGAGAGAAGCTGTCAAGATCCAGAAGTTTCCGACTTGCTTCCCAGGTGGACATGGGCTGCTCTATTAATTTCTTATTTCATAGCACATATTAATTGTACAAACTGAGGAGTTTCATTACGAATATCCATGTGATATACTTTGGTCATCTTCACCCCTTGGTTACTCTTTCTTATCCCCTTCTGCTTCCTACTTTCTTTCCATGTTCCTAATAGCCCCTTTGACTCCCAAGTCCTTTCCACCCCCTACAGTCTATGCAAACAGAAAACATGGCATATGTCTTTGTGGGATCAGTTTCCTTCGCTTAACATGCTGCATAGATCTGCAGTTCCATTCATTTCCCTGAAAACAACACGATTTCATCCTTCTTTATGGCTGAGGAAAATTCCATTGTGTGTCCATGCCGCATTTCCTTTATCCATTCATCCTCTTGTGGACCATAACCTGATTTTATAACTTTGCTTGTGTGGACAGTGCAGTGGTAAACATGAGTCTGAGTGTATCTCCATGGCAATCTGACTGATTCTTTGGGGGTACATGCCCAGGGATGGCATGCTCAGGCTATATGGTAGAGCTGGAGAAAGTTCCATGCTAATTTCTATAGTGGATACCAATTTACATTCCCACCAATAGTGAATAAGAAGTTCCCCCCCCATTGCATTATTGCTAATATTTGGTAGAGTTTAATTGGTTTGTCAGTTTGCTTTCTTTATGATAGCCACACTGACTAGGATGACTAAGATGAAAATTAATATAACTCTAAATTTATTTTCCTGACATAACAATATGGCAGAAATTTTTTTGGTCATTTGCACTTGATTGGGAAAGTATCTGCTTGGTTCAATGGCCTATTTATTGTTTGGATTATTTGCTCTTTTGTTGTCAATTTTTTTATTTCTTTATATATTCTAGATGTTAGTTATCAATTTTAAAGATAAGTTCAGGTCCAGCAAGTTGGCTCAGTGTGAAAAGGCACTTTCTGTACAAACCTGGTGAGTTCAATACCTAGAACTCATAGAGAAAGGAAAGAACAGTCTTTCACAAGTTATTCTCTCACCTCTGCACATGTGCATGTGCATGTGTGAGCCCACACACATGTGCACACACACACACACATACACACAATGAATAAAACCAATTAATTTAAAAACAAATAAATTCAATTGGAATTCTAGCTGACCTTATTAGTTATTTTCACAAATATTGGAAATTTTTAGATTTTTTTCTATAAACATGCTAAGAATTAATTAATGGTTAGTGGGTTAATTTATCTGGAGTCCAGGCAAAATGATGTCTATATTTCTACCCAAGGAAGAAGTTGGGATTAGGATAAAAGAATAAATGTGATATTTAAAAAACAGTAAAATTGGGACTTGACAGCAAATAGACCAATGCAAATTGTGTAACTTGGAATGTTTTCAATAATCTGATGAATATATAGAATGACGGAGGCAAAAGGAATACAAATCCAAAGCACACAGATGGTGGTCAGAGCTGAGAAGCAAGTGTTACGGGCTTATTCAGTTGACTGCGGTCTACACCAATTCAGAGGGAACGGGAAGTCAAACACCAGGCTGCAACTGCCCTTCTTCCTTAAATCTTCAGTTCTGAAACTCAGTGTTTCTCATGGTCCAGAGCAGCAGCCACAGCCCCCAGATTGATGGCCAGTGGCACTGCTGTTGCCTAGAAACCCTGGCTGCCCCCACTACCACAGCAGCCAAGCTCTAATGTGGGTGACAAGGAATCAGTGGAGCCTCTGGTGCCTCAGGCAACAGCTGCCATCCACAAAGCTGAAGTAGATTCCAGAGATGACATCATAGCCATTCCCAAAACCAAGACTACAGCAGAAAAAGAAGTGGCTGGCATGAGGCTGAACATTTGGGGGACAAGTAGGGAGTGGACTACTTGGGAGAGGTTGGCACAGCTGCTGAATTTTATGACAAGACATCTTGGTGGGCTAAGCTTGAATTACAATATAGAAATATACAGAAACTTATGTATCTAAACTTGTATCTGGAACTATGCAAATTTTTACTATTTAAAAATTCGTCCCCAAAGCTATAGAGAAGTCATACCTAAAGTATGTGCATCTATAGAAACCTGTAAGGCAAGGAACATGTCTCCTTTATTCTTGTGTCTCTAGATAATTCTATGGTTCTTGGGGTTTGTTAGGTCACTGATAGATGACTGCATAACTAATGAATCAAGCTAATATAAAATGTCTCTTGCCCTTTCAAAGACACACTAAGCACATTTCCATACTACCTACATGGGGTTGTTTTGGCATGGAATTCAGAAATCGGTAAAAAATCATATATGAATTTGAGATCTGTATAATCAGAGAAAAGTTTCTTTTCCAGCAGTAAGCTCAGCAGACCCTTCATTGTCATAGCAACAACAATCTCAGATCCCTAACACCTTCCCATTGAATCACAGCAAAGACCCTTCTCAAACTGGTTCATGCTTTATCCATTGCTCCTGACCTGTCCTTAACCAATGTCCTCCTTCTCCACAAGCCACCACACTGTGATTACTACTCATGGTGCACACACATTGATAATTTTTTATCTGTAGTGGGTATTCACTCCGCCCATGACCTTGGGCTAGCTGGCCTGATAGAGGCAATGCTTCTTGCCTGCCTATGTGACCTTTTAAAAGGGAAGTGGGAGGGAGTTGGGCGCTCTCTCTTGAATGTGGAAGACTTCCTGGCACAGGGTTGGGCGACTTGGTCTGGAGGTTTTCTTATCTTTCTCAGGGAGACGAAGAGGCAAAGGTGTCCCTTCATTTCATATAAGTGTGTGATCTCCATTTCATCCCTTAATAAATAAGTTTTCTTCCCAGAAATCTTTGGATTTCTCGCATTATCTGGCGCCCAATGTGATCTGAGCCCCATGGCCTGTGGCTGCTGGTGCTTCACAGATAATGTGAAAAATCCAGGGATTTCTGGAAAGAAAACTTATTTATTAAGGGATGAAATGGAGATCACACACTCACTTACACAAAATGAAGTGACATCATTGCCTCTTCATCTCCCAGGGAAAGATGGGGGAAACTCCAGACCAGGTCGCAGAACCCTGTGCCAGGAAGCCTTCCGTGTCCAAGAGAGCTCGAGATCCCCCTTCTTCTTCCCTTTTAAGAAGTCATGTAGGCAGGCAAGAAGCACCACCTCTATTGGGCCAGCTAGTCCAAGGTCATGGGCAGAGTGAAGACCCACTACATTTATCTATACAAGATGGTTAGATTTTAAATTAACATTGTTATGTTTTCAGAAGGCAACAAGTTATTTTTTTCCTAACCTGTAGGAATAATTGCATCAATATAATTGGCTATGATGGGCTGCTAAAACAAATATAACATAAATTGGGTGGTTTAAGTATTACAAATTCACTTAGCACATTTCTGTAGTTTGAGAAATCTAAGATCATAGTTTGGGCCAATTTATTTCTTGATAAGGCATCTGTCTTCCTGGTTTATAGATAGATCCTTTCATTTGTGTCTTCACGTGGTATATGGATGGGGGGAGCAGTGTAGATCTGGCTTCTCTGTGCCTTTTTTAGGGCATGAATGCCACTGTGGAGGTTCCATCTTTATAATCTGATATGAACCTACTTTCCTAAGGATACTCACCCAGACATACAACACTGAGAATTATGGCTTTACCATATTAATTTGAGGAACATAAACATTCAGTCTATAGAAAGTGTGAATTGATAGCACTTAATAACTAGAAAAAGATTATTAGGTTGAATTTAATATTATCAACAAACTTGACTTAATTTTACTTAGAATATTTTATACACTAACCCTTGGAACAATCACTAAAATTGTATTTTGTACTGTGGAGCAAAATTTAACATGTTTAGAAGAACTGAAATTATTCAAAGTATGTTCTCAAACCACATTGGAATTAAACTACCAACCAATAAATAATAGGAGGAAAAAGCACAGATTTACCAACACATACAAAACTAAATACTGAAATAGGTATTCTTCCAGTTGGAATAAAATACCCCAATAGAAGCAACTTAAGGAAAGTTTTCTTTTGCTCAGAGTTCAAGTACATCATGGCAGTGAAGTCAAAGCAGATGGAGATGGAAACAGATGTGTACAAGGCATCCCCAGTGAAGAGGAAGAGAACAATGAACGCTACTGTTCTGCTCAAATGCTCCTCTTTATGCAGACCAGATCCAAGCCCAGCCAATGGTGCTGCCCATGTTGAGGGTGGATCTCCTCACCTCCATTATCATGTGAATGAATCTCTCGCAGCCATGCCCAGAGGCTAACCTTGTCTACATAACCCCTTGACCCTGTGCCTAGAGACTTGTCTCCTAGGTGATTCTAGGCCCTCCTCAAGAGGACAATAAACACCATCACAATTATTGTATTTGTAAAGTGAACCATGAATCAAACAGAAAGTCCCAAGAGCAATTAGAAAACATTTTATTTGAACAAGAAAAGCATATAACACTGGTTTGTAGGAGGCAACTAAATCAGCATATTAAACACATATACTCAGAAATACAAAGGTTTCTATAACTGATGTCACCTCTTCTCTCAGCAGCAAAGGAAATAATATCAGACTAAAGCAAAAGAAAACAATAGCATTAATAGCAGCAACCAGCTGTGCTGAGAACGGAAAAGTATTAGAAGAAAGTAAATAATACCAAAGCTGATTCTTTGAAGAAACATCAACACATTTATCCACAATGACCAAAGAAAAGGAGAGAAGACTCAATCAGTGTGACGTTAGCCCTGCTAGTAAACCGACTCTGACAAAGCCCATTTGTCATCTTGATTTTCTTAGTGAAAATGTTTCTTTCGATGGTGTTTCTAGTCTGAATTACTATAACCTGGTACTGGGGATTGAACCCAGGGCCTCATGCACACTAGGCAAGCTTTCTACCATGTAGCTATACCCTGACCTCCCAGTCTCTTAAATGTGTCCTTAATAAGCTGTGAACCAAGGCAGACACTACATTATTACAAATATACTTAATTTGCTCACTTTTTCTGTTTTAATATATATTTTAATTGAGATAGAATTGCAGCACTTTGTACAAATACATAAATATAACCTATTGAGTCCATTTTTATTGATTATCTATATATGGTTTTAGGGTTGACCAGTCTGCATTGCCTAACAAGAAAGGGGCTCATCCCTGGGAATGGCTAATACTCTTTCTCCCAGCAGTCATTCACTGCCTGTAGTTCTTTGTCTCGGGTTGGACCACAAGGAAATTTCCCCTTCCACTTTACCGTGACCTTTGGTATTGTTTTGTCTTCTTTATGCAGCAATTTACAGGAGAGACTGTTTCAAAACAGAATTCCTGACATTCTGACTTTACAATAGTCGCTTTTTCATCTATTAACCCTACGGACTCGGTAAACTAGGCACAATCATGAAGGGAGAAAGGGCCACAACTAGTACACTGAGAGGAGGAATAAGTAGAAGAAGAAACCAACTACTTAGTAAATACAAATTATACCTTAAAATAATATCATATCAACTACAAATCTATTAAGACATCTGGTAACACTGACAGACCAGAACAGGAATGTTTTCTACAAAGACTACTGAGACAGTACACTAAGCTGGTTAAGGTTTTACGTTGGTGTCATCGCCTCTGGACAATTTGAAGTTTCTGTTAAAATTAAAAATAGCGTGCAATATTTTTCTCCCAAATAAGTCTAATCCTTTTGTCTTAATTAGGGTTTCTATTGCTGTGACGAAACACCATGACCAAAAGCAAGTTGGAAAGGAGAGAGTTATTTGGCTTACACTTCTGCATCATAGTCAGTCACTGAAGGAAGCCAGGGTAGGAACTCAAAAAGGGCAGAAACCTGGGAGCAAGAGCTGATGCAGAGGCCATGGAGGGGTGCTGCTTACTGGCTTGGTCACCACGGCTTGCTCATCCTGCTTTATCATAGCAACTAGAACCACCAGCCCAGGGATGCACCACCCCCCATCAATCACTAATTAAGAAAATTCCTTAAACCACATCTTGTAGATTGAGGATCTCTCCTTTCAAATAGCATGTGTCAGGTTGACATAAAATTAACCAGCAGCACACCTTTTCTTAGGAGTGTATCCATTAGGAGTTACTACAGGAGAACACCCCAGTGCTAAAGTGTTCTGCTGGGTGATACAGAAAGACAGCGTGTTATTTAACTTATAGTACTAGCAGTCTAGAAGTGTAACACAAGCTTTTGGTGAGGTCAAAATACAGAGGTAAAGAGGGAGATGAAGAGGGAAAAGGAGAACACAGAGGGAGGAAAGGAACCAAAGAGCAAGTTGAGAAAGCCAAACTCATTTTATAATAACCAGCATTCACAGTAACTAACCTAATCCCATGAGACCTAATGCACTCCTAAAATTAGCGAGTATCTCTTTTGAGGGCTAAGCTCCTCAAATACAACCTACCTCCAAGCAGACTGCATGTCTAACAGGCCTCACCACCTGTCAGTGACGCTGCATTAGAAACCAAGCCTGTAGCACACGAACCTTCACATGGCAAACCATATCCAGACTATAGCAGTATCTCATTCCAATCACATCCATATCATCTGATACTGAACTTATTTAATATGGGTCTGTTTTGTACATTTTATTTGATTTTTTAGTTAAAATTTTTATTTTTATATTTTGATAATTTCTTATCTCTATGGATGTTCCAAATGAAAGACATGGATCTGAAGACTTAAAGCCAATATCTGTAAATGAGAGAAAAGTTTCAGTGTTTATATTTCTGGGTTTGGGCCACTTCACTCAGAATGACTATTTGCATCTCCAGCCATTTACTTGCAAATTCATAGTTTTGTTTTTCTTAAGAGCTGAAGAACATTCCATTGTGTAAACACACCACATTTTTGTTGTCCATTCTTCAGTTGATAGACATCTGGAGTGTCTCCGTTTTCTGTCTACTGTGAATAGAGCAGCAATGAACAGGGATAAATATCCTTGTAGTAGAACATAGAGTCCTTTTTGAAATATGCCCAGGAGTTATATTGCTGTATTATATAGTAGATCTATTTATAACGTTTTGAGAAGCCTCCACACTGATTGTGAGAGATGCATGAAGACAGAGAGAGACAGAAAGACAGACCTAGAGATGCAGAAAGGCATAGAGACAGAGAAACAGAGAGCCGGAGAATCCCAAACTCATATTGTTCTCTTTGATAAAGTCCATTCTTCCCTGCCTTTTTCTCATGTATTTCTCTCTCCCACTACCTCTCTTTCTCTTTCTTTTTGAATAATGGGAAGTTAAGACATGAGTCTCATGGCACAGGCTGTTAGTCTGAGCTACTCAGGAGTTTGACACAGTCCTGCCTCAGGCTCACTGCCTATCTGTAGTACACAGTAAGTTCAAGACCAACCTGGGCAACTTAGTGAGAGCCTGGCTCAAAATAAAAATGGTCTAAGGATGACAGAAAAATAGAACTAAGCTCAATGATAGAAAGCTTGACTAGCATGTATATTAATTCCTGTCATTTTGTGATGTTTCCTTATAGTACTAGCAGTCTAGAAGCATAACACAAGCTTTTGGTGAGGTCAAGATACAGAGGGAAAGAGGGAGATGGAAAGGGAGAACACAGTAAGAAAGGAATCAAAGGACAAGTTGAGAAAGTCAAACTCATTTTATAATAACCTGCATTCACAGTAACTAACCTATATACATTTATATATATACTATATATAACTATGTATAGTATATATGCATGTATTGTATGTATGTGCAAGTGTATATATTGTATGTATATATACTTATAGTATGTAAGTATATATTTATAAATTATATAACATAAATTTATAACCTAATATAATATAATCTACTCATGAATATAACCTGCTTAGTCTATACAATGTTACTCATGTGTATGCTTTCCAGGGTGATCATTTGATATTGGATAACCAATTGTGCTCTTCCCTAGGGAAGACTATTTCTTGGGCTTTCAGCATTTCTTAGTGTCCTGTAGTTCTTTGCGTAGGTTTGAGGCCTCATGGTCTTTCCCCAACTCATTTTGGTGTGTCTATTGGTGTAATCCTTGCTCAGCTCGTATGAAGGCAGTCATAGTTGTGAGACTTTGCGGGTGTAGCTTCTGACATTCCTAGGAGACACAATCTCACAGCAAACTCCTTGATCCTCTGGCTCTGACAATATTTCTGCCTCCTCTTCTGCAATATTGTTTGAGACTTTGGTGCAGGAGTTATTTTGTAGATGTATACGATGGGACTGGCTGGGCTCCACGGTTCTGCATTTTGATTGTGGTTTTTCTGTCATGGCTTCTGTCTGTTGCAAAAAGAAGTTTTCTGATAAGGGGTGAGGACTATATTCATTTGTGGATATAAGTACAAAGATTTAGAATGTAGTTTTGGATTGTGATGATATAGTAAAGTGATCGTAGGTTCTTCTCAAGGTCCCTGACTTCACCAGCCCTATGCACTTGGCTAGGTTTCCAGTACCAGGCATGCTTTCCCTCTCGTTCAGCAGATCTTAAGTCCAATTAGAGAGCTGTTGGTTATTACCAAGGTATGTGTGCCACTACTCTACCCTTAGGATTTCCGTGCTGTGCTGGTTGTTACTGTGGTTCATAGGCATCATAGCTGGATTAGATATGTTTTTATTGAGTATTCTAGAGTTATTTATTCATTCTTTGTGACCTCTTGGATGTGTTTGTCCTGTCTTCAGACCAAATATTCCTTCTAGTATACCCTGTAGAGCTAGTTTACTGGACATAAATGTCTTTAATCTGTTTTTATTATGTAAATCTTTTATTTTTCCTTCAATGCCAATAGATAATTTTGCTGGATATACTAGTGTGAGTTAACAGTTGTGGTTTTCCAGAACTGCAATACATGTTTCCAAGCTCTTACAGCTTTAAAAGTTTCTGCTTCATAATCAGGTGTTATTCTAATGGGCCTGCCTTTGTAAGTGATTTTATCTTTCCCTCTTGAAGCTTTTAACACCCTTTCTTTATTCTATGTGTTTTAAATTTCTTAACTATAATATGTCAAGGGGAGTTTTTTTTTTTCCTGATCCTGTCCATTTGGAGTTCTGTAGACTTCTTTTTCTATATGAATATCTCTTTCTCTAGGTTCAGGAAATTTTTTCCTATGATTTTATTGAAAGTATTCTCTATGCCTTCACCATGGTATTATTTCTCTTCTTCTATATTCTCAATCTAAAGGCTAGGTCGCCTCATAGTGTTCCAGGGCTCCCACTTTCTGTCCACAGATCTTTTTGAATACATAGTCAAACTTTACTTCCTTTACCTTGTCTTCCATTTCTGATTCTCCATTTTCTACATGAATCATTCTATTGGTCAACTATCCCCTGAAGTTTTTATTTGGCTTATTGAGTTCTTCAATTCCAGCATTATTTTATTTTGGGATTTTTCAGCAATTCTATCTCTATTTTCATATCTTGGATTGACTTCCTCATTTCATCTCTCTTTTTGTTTTTGTTATACTGGAGTACATGCATGTCTTTGAATTGTTGTACATACTTATCATTTTTTTGAATTCTTTGTCTGGGAGTTCCTCCAAGTCATTTTCATTGTCAGCGGGTTAGTAATTTGTGGAGCAGACATGTTACATTGGTCTTTCACTTTGTTTCTGTTTCTACACTGGGGCTTGTACATCTTGATTTAATTTGTTTCTTTGAGTTTTTCTTTCTCTTGTAGTTTTTATTTCTAAAATTCTGTTCTCCCTCTCTATATTTTTTTCAGTGGTGGTGTTTTCAATGTTTAGTGAAGGATTAAGTCCTAGTATATTTAAGTTGTTTTTTCTCTCGGTGGTATTGATATATAGGATGAGAGCCTCTATCTCCAGTCTTCCTCTGAGGGTCTGATATTGTCCTGTGTCAATTAGTGCCCACAGCTATGTATAAAGCAATGGTGCTCAACCTTCCTTATGCTGCAGCCTTTTAATGCAGTTCCTCATGATGACCCCTAATCATAAAATTACTTTTGTTGCTACTTCATAACTGTAATTTTGATACTTTTATTAAACGTAATATAAATATCTGTTTTCCAATAGTCTTAGGCAACCCCTGTGGAAAGGTGGTTTCATCCCCAAAAGGGGTCACAACCCACAGGTTCAGACCACTGGTCTAAACTTATGTGTACTCTACATATGCTTGTGGGTGTTACCTAGAATTTGTTCCTCACCCTGGTTACTCAACTACTGCTGGAGCTTCTGAAAGATGTGTGCACTGCTTTCTTGATTGCACAAAGAGCAACACAGTCCCAAACTTCACTGAATTTATATATTCTAGCAAGTTGGAGAGACCGTAATTTAACTAAAAGAAAAACTAAAAGGTTAAGTAAGCATTTTATGTGTCTATTTGTTAAAACAGAAGGTGGAGCCGCCCCAGAGTTAGATCTCCAATAGTGTCTCCACCTAAAGTAATTTCTGTCTACTGTAAGGCCAGGACAAATAAGGCGAGGGTGCAGATTGCGTCTGTCAGTCAGTGTTTCTTCATTTCAATAATTTCTAAATAAGCCAGAATCTGTAAAGAGGGCTGTCTCTAGAACACACTGTGAAAACAACAGCTGGGTCACTTGAAAGAAAGAAGGAACCAAGGGGGAAAGGAAGAAAGGATGGAGGGAAGGAGGGGATGAGAGGGCAAAGAAAAGCAGCCTGGACCTCCTATCATTCCTCATGGACATGGAGAATTGGAGAGCAGCCATACCCCTTGAATTCCAATGTGTCACGGTCTATTTAGCTTCATTTATTAAGCAATTTAATGTAGTTCCTTGCAGATGTGTTGATGCCATTATAGCCATAAATAACATAGAAAATTTCTTATTCATGCTCTTCTCTGCATCTTTCCTGGGATGTGTAACGTAAGTGAATAATAACCAGTCAGCAACCAATGCTATTCTTGTCCATAAATGAAATCATTATAACCATCTATAAAACTGAATGCTTTGGACACCATTCCAGAGCACTCTTTACTAGTGGTATCACCATTTCCTGGGTGACTATTTTCACTCTTGGTTCAGATATACTCGTAGCTATAGAGTTTTCTCTCCAGGTCCCGCCAAGCTCCTGCAGTCTGACAGCCCACTTATAAAATAAACACACAGACACTTATATTATTTAAACTGTTTGGCCTAATGGCTCAGGCTTCTTGTTAACTGTTCTTATACCATAAATTAGCCCATTTCTATTAATCTATAAGTTGCTACAAGGCTTGTGGCTTACCGGTATCTTTACATGTTGCTTGTCATGGCGGCAGCTGGCAGCGTCTTTCCGCCTCAGCCTTCCACTTCCCAGAATTTTCCTCTCTGCTTGTCCCACCTATACCTCCTGCCTGGCTACTGGCCAATCAATGTTTTATTTACTAACCAATCAGAGAAACACATTTGACATATAGAACATCCCACAGCACTACACTCCTTTCCTACACACCTTTGTGAGGTTGAGCACTTTAGGCTGACCATGAGAAGACCCATAGGCTATTCATCCCTTGACTTCAGAAGCACACTCTGGATTCAACACTTGTTATCAGCCCCTTCTTTGACATCAGAGAAGTAACTGTGAAGTTCCAGCTGAATTTCTCCCAAGATCCAGACTTCCCAGCAACTTTTGGTTAAATTTAGACTTTATGTGAGCCACCATCATACTCTCTTCTTGTGAGGAAGTCTGTCTTCAACAGGAGCTGAAAAATGTCCCTCTTCATCAAGATAATTAAATCCTAGAGACAAAGCTTGTCCTTGTTTGGTTTGGTTTTGGTGTTGTTGTTATTTTGTTTGTTGGTTGGTTTCCTTTAGGCACAGTTCAGGTAATTAAGATTGCTGTAGTAACATTGTTTCATTAGACTACTCCTTGGATAGTGATCAAACTTTAGTTATTACCAAAACAATGTGAGAACTCCACTCCAAAATTCAGAAGCATTGGCTTCTTCCATCCTGTGTTGTAGTCAAACAGAATCTTAATAGAAGTACCCAGACATTTTGACATATAGTAGTTTTGAAAGGACTTAAACCAGAACAACATTTTGGGGGAATTTTCAGGCCATCCAGTAAATGTGCATAAGGGCTAGTCATCTGGCACATTGTGTACCCAACCTACTGTAAGATAATTGGGTTTCTGGGGCATGTTATAGGGTGCTACCAAGTTGAGAATGACGCCTTAAGGAGCTACATGTGTAGACAACACATTTGACTTGACACACTTAGCAGATTTATCACTTCCAAGGGACCTAAATTATATCAAACCAGTCTTCCAAACTTTCTGTCTGTTCTAATGGAGAACCTCCATTGACTACTCCAACTAGTTTAGAAAGAGTACATATGGAGCCTCATCTTGCCAGAATCTAGAAAAATTTCCTAATATGACAAAGGATGATCTTAAATTCCAAAGACCAAAATGGAGACCATTTAAAAACTAGGGTTTTGCACACCTAATTTAAAACACTAGGTTCAGAGGCTCAAGAGATGGTTTGCTACACTTGCAGAAGATCTGAGTTCATTTCTCACTACCACTCACAATTGCCCATAACTCCAGCTTTAGGGGACCCGACACCCTCTCCTGGCCCTAATGGGGACCTGAACGTGTGTGTGTGTGTGTGTGTGTGTGTGTGTGTGTGTGTGTGTGTGTAGACATAAATTTAAAATGTAAGAAATAAATGTGTTAAATTATTTTAAAAATGGTTCAAAAATTACAGATTATAGACTGTAAGAGAGAAACTACTACTATTATTCTGATAAATGGACATAGTATTAAACAATTCCTTGTGATTTATCACTATATCCCAAGATCAATGTATCTCTTAACCCTCATTTGAGAAGCTTGATGACCATCGTCTGCAGTAGATGAAGACCAACACAGAGACCTACAACTGGCCAAGGTGCAGAGAATAAGAGACTGAAGAATGTCAAGCAGTACAATGAACATATATACCACAATCCCTCCTCCAAAGGCCAAACATCACTGTGGAAGAGGGTGAAGAGTGTAAGAGCCAGAGACAGTGGATGAAAAAAAGGAAAGAGTATCTTCTGGACCCAGGAGGGAAACTGCACATGTGAACTCACAATGGTTGTGACACAGTCACAAGACCTGTGCAAGCCCAAACCAGACCAATCTCAGAAAGGAAAGGATATTTTGGCACGAAGTCCCACCCCTAATCCAGGACATATTGATAATTCTTAGCTCCTGAAAGAGAAAAGGTCAGTTTTCTCTAAAGACCTAGCCCCTGATAAATTGATCATGTTCCAGTAGAAAAACACACATCCAAGAATGTTTAAGTAGCACAAGTTGTCCTTGATGGTATGTAGGGCAGGGCACAAAGCAGAATGGGAAGTAAAGCAGGAATGGGTCTGAGAAGAGCTGGGGAGGGAGGGTGAGTAGGATCAAAATACCTATTACAAAATTCTCAAAGAACTAACTTTAAAAGTAATTAAAGACAAATTAAACAGAAGAAGTGGGGAAGATACTTTCAGTAATGTATAGAGGCCTCTTACAGAAGAGCAGCTAGACGATAGTGCCATCAAGACAATAGCAAAAAATAGCCAGAGACTGTATATAAACAGCAGGAAGATATGCATTTCAAATATTGCTGCTCTCTTCAGATCCTTTAGCTTCTACTTTGTTATCTTCTGTCTAAGCTTCTGTTTCGTGATTATCCCTCCTGGGAGCACTAGGCTAACAGAAGAAACTCCTACAGTGGCATACCTTTTCATTTTTGTATTATTTTATACATATAAAAGTGTTTGTTTGCATGTATGTCTCTGCATCATGTGCATGTCTGGTGCCTATGGAGAACAGAAACAGTCAGATCCCCTGTAACTGAAGTTACAGATAGTTATGAACCTCCATCTGTATACTGAGAATCAAACTCAGGCCCTCTGCAAGATCAACAAGTGTTCTTAACTGCTGAACCCTGTCTCCAGCCCTTAGTGGCATTCCTTTTAAAGGGAAGCCTGTCACTGGCAGAGAGAGATTATGCCAGATGTAGCCTATCAACTCTGAACTAAATCTAAGTTCAAAAGTATAGCCAAAGGGACTGTAGAGATGGCTCAACAGTTAAGAGCACTGGCTGCTCTTCTAGAACAGCCAAATTCAATTCCCAGTATCCTGTGGTGACTCACAACTGTCTCTAACTTCAGTCTCAGGGGATTTGATGCCCTCTTCTGGTCTCTATGGGTGCTGCATGTATGTGATGCAAAGACAAAACACCCTAACACATAAAATAAAGGGAGGGAGTCTATTTTTTTTTCATTCACACTAGGAACTAATTTGATTTTCTAGGGAATTTGTTCTACATATTTGCATTTAAGATTCTCTGAGCTTTTTAGTTTGGTTAACATGCAACTGTCAGAAGACAGATCTGAGGAACAGATTGTAAAGTGTAAATTTGGATAATAATAATTTCAGCAGGTTAGCCCAATTAAATTGAGAACAAGCTCACTGTGTAGGAAAAGCTCTTCTAATTGCACAAGATTCCATGTCCTTCAAAAGGCTGTGGACTAGAATAAAATCCATCAATGTAAACAGAATCCAGTAAAGTGTGTCCTATAATGCCACGAATTATTTGAGAAAAAAAAAGACATTTAAAGTGTACTATATAATGCCAGAGGCTGGCTTGTAAAACCACCAAAATTGCATAACCTTAAATTCTAACTTTTAAAATGGATTAGAAGATTACTGGGTTGTGTTGATCAAAAGCACTAGCCAAATCACTCAACCATTCCAGCCCACATCCTCATCAATCTTTCAGGACTATTCAAAAGAAAACAAACAGAAAGGATTCAGATTCCAGAGTAGTAAAGTTACAACTTCAGCAACTGAACAGGCAAAGAAACCTTTGAAGAACTCTACATATAGAAAGTATCAATTTCAACCACAAAAAGACCAAAAATGAGTATGCATGTAACAATAATAATTAAGGAAAAACAAGAATAAAAATTAAGGTAAATAAATAAATGGATAAATAAATAAGTAAATAAATAAAGCAAGCAAGTAAGTAAGTAAGTAAGTAAGTAAGTAAGTAAGTAAGTAAGTAAGAACTGCTGTAAAATGCCAGGTCTCCAGTTATGCCAAGAAAATCAAGTGTAGTGTTTCTGGAATCATGGAGGCTAGACCGCATGAAAGAGCCTTCAGGTCAGATCCAGTTCTAGTCATCCCAGTCCTGAAAACTAAATGTACAAATGTCTTCAGCAACAAGAGCCTCCTCAGCAGCAACCAAGGGCTCTATGGCTAATCTATATTTTTCTGGAATTATTTGGACTATCATGACCATCCATTCAAAAGGAGGTTTCACATACCTGGTACTGGGGGTTGCGCTATGTCTTAGTTAGGGTTTCTATTGCTGTGAAGAGACACCATGGCCACAGCAACTCTTAGAAGGTAAAACATTTAATTGGTGCTAGCTTACAGTTTCAGAGGTTTAGACCATTATTGTCATGGTGGAGAGCATGGCAGCATGCAGGCAGACGGGTGCTGGAGGAGCTAAGAGTTCTACATCTTGATCTACAGGAAACAGGAAGGAGTTCCACACTGGGCATAGGTTGAGCATAGGAGACCTCAAAGTCTACCCCCACAGTGACACACTTCCTCCAACAAGGCCACACCTACTCCAACAAAGCCATGTCTCCTAATAGTGCCACTCCCTTTGGGGGCCATTTTCTTTCAAACCATCACATTCCACTCCTTGACTCCCAAAGGCTTATAGTCATTCATAATGCAAAAATGCATTCAATACAATTTCAAAAGTCCCCATAGTCTATAACAGTCTCAAACTTATTAAAAGTCTAAACTTCCAAGTCTCTTCTGTGATTCATGCAATCTCTTAACTGTAATCTACTGCAAAATTAAAATCAAAAAACAGATCACATACTTCCAACATATAATGGCACAGGATATAAATTAACATTCCAAAATGGAGGAAAGAGAGGATAGTGAAGAAACACTGGAACAAAGTAAAACTGAAAACCAACTGGGCAAACTCCAAACTCTGCATCTCTATGTTTGATGTAAAAGTGCTCTTCAGATCTCCAACTCCTTTCAGCTTTGTTGACTGTAGCATACTTCTTACTCTTGGGCTGGTTCACTTCCTGTTAGCAGCTTTCCTTGACAGGTAGCCCACGACTCTGGCATCTTCAACATCTTGGTGTCTCCAAGGCAATATAGTCTTCACCTTCAGAGCTTCATGCAATGGCCTCTCTAGGCCTCTACGCAAATATACCACTGACACATGCCTGGCTTCAGCAGCTTTTCTTAGTTGTGGAGGAAGATTCTATAACCCCTTTCTTTTTTCCTTGACTCTAAAGCTGGAACCACATAGTCGAAGCTGCCAAGTTCTGCTGCTTGCTGGAGCTGGAACATGGTCCCCTTGTTCAATTACATCTTCACCAGCTTTCTATTTTCTATGGTTTCACTGCCCAATTTGGCTGTTCTGGAACTTTTTATGTAGACCAAACTGGCCTCAAACTCAAACTTTGGCAGCCTCTGCATTCTGAGTGTTGAGATTAAAGGCATGTACCACCACACTTGGCTCTAAGCTTTTCTTTAATTCCTTTTTACAAGTTAGAAACTTAGCTAGCTGGGATCTTGCCCTGAGGGCACCACTCCCTTTATTCCATTTCTTAATCTGTTTATCTCCTTGAACACAAGACTTAGCTACATTCCACTTCCTGGTGTTCCTTTTCTCCTCAAATTATACATTTTGTATTTTTTCTTTCTCAGCTTGTTCTTTTTCATTATAAATCTTCATTAAAGTTACCACTAATAACCACACAAAAGAGTCTATACTAGGCTAAGATTTCCTCTGTCAATGGAATTAATCTAAATCTCTTCAATTTAGCCTTCAGACTCTTCAGACAAGGGCAAAAAAAGCAGCCACATTCTTCACCAAAATATCACAAGAATGATTTCTAAGCAACATACTAAAATTCTTCTCTGAAACCTCTTGAGCCAGACCCTCACAGTACAAATCAACCTCAGCACCACTACCTTCTATGTTCCTATTAAGATGGCCCATTAAGCCCCACTTAAAGCATTCAAGTGCTTTTCTAATCCACAGTCCCAAAGTCCATATTCCTCTAAACAAAAATGTGGTCTGGTCTATCACAGCAATACCCTAGTCCCTGGCACCAACTTGTGTTAGGGTTTCTATTGCTGTGAAGAGATCCCATGACAAAGATAACTCTTATAAAGGAAAACATTTAATTGGGGCTAGCTTACAGTTCAGAGGTTTAGTCCATTTTCATAAGGGGGGGACATGGTGGCATGCAGGCAGATGTGGTGCTAAAGAAAGAGTGAGGTGGTTTTTCTTGTTTGCTTTGTTTTTTTTTAATTGATTTTGGGGAGATTTCCTTTTAGGGGAGGTATGCTGTAGTGGTGAGGGGTGGGTATGGAGGGACAGGGTGTGTGGGTGAGCAGGATTGGGGTACACAATGTGAAATTCCCAAAGAATCAATAAAGAATTATGTTATCAAATAAATAAATAAATAAATAAATAAATAAATAAATAAATACAGAAGAATGGGGCTGCTCTAGGAGAAAGGTCACATCTCACTCACACACACTTTAGAGGAAGTACAAAGGAAGGTAATAATAGTCATGTGCACTGATAGGTACTGTAGTTGCTTTCTTCTCTAGACTTCACTGTATTAAACTTTCTCCTCCTCAGAATTCTTTATAAATCATAAGATCCTCTAACAAATCTATGATTGCACATAAATCTCAATCTATAAAACCACCAGTCCCAACTTACATCTACAACACAATTCCTGCACCTTAGGCTCATGGATCATTTTGCAAGAGGGGGCAAAAATATTGCAAGAGACAGAAGAATAAGATGTTTGCTGTGGGGCTATGTCTTTTAGGAATGTCAGAAAGACTACACCCATGAGGTTTCATGAACATGGCTGTCTAAACATGACCTGAACAATGATAATACCAATGGGCATGCTAACCTGTAAGGGGGAAAGTTCTCAGGGCTTCAATCATAGGGGAAAAAACAAAAACAATACTATGAACAATGGGCAACTGGGGAATGTTGAGAACTAGAGAAATGTTCTTCCCCGGGAAGAGTTCCCATATTGGCTATCCAATACCAAATGGGCAGCACATTTGGGTACATCATATGAACTAAGAAGGTTGTATTTATGTATTTAAGCACACATATACACATACACACACACATATACATAAGTGTGTGTATGTAGTGTGTGTGTGTGTGTGTGTGTGTGTGTGTGTGTGTAACAACAATTAAAGAAAAGAGGTCATGAATTTTAGATAGAGCAAGGAGGTACATGGGAGGAGCTGGAGGGAGAAAAGTGAAGTTGGAGAATAATGCAATTATAATTTCTAAAATAAATGATTATTATTAAAAAGTCCAATGGGGATATTAGGATATTAGAGTGATATGCATTCTTCTTTGCTTGTTCCTGATCCCCCTATATGCTTCCTTGGTAGATGTTTTTCAAAAACCTACAACACACTCCTTTTCTCTCTCTGAAAAGAAATATTTTGGAAATGAGATCAAGAGAACAATTAAATATGACAGATACATGACACGAATCCAATTCCAACAGTTTTCTCAGTCTGAACTAATGGATGCCATCCCTCCATCCTTCCACCCCACAGATTCCAGATCACCTTGCTCTAAATCATCCACAGTTCTAGGAAGAGTCCTCTCTGCTACCCCCTTTAAAGCTTATGGTACCTAATACAAAACAATGTCCCTAAAACCTTTGAAGGCATAATAGAAATTAGGTCAGCCTAAGCCCAGCACCACTGCAGTCCTTCTAGCAGGAAATACACATGGGAAGGGTTGACACTTTATATAAAGCTGAAAGCAAATCTGTTATCATTATCACTAGTCATTTCATAGAGTTCAGCCCCCAAACTTTATCATATATCCCCACTATAATCAAGGGCTTCATAGTTCCTGACATGCAGTGTAGTTTGTTGTTGTTGTTGTTGTTGTTGTTTCATTGATCTGGGTAGCCAATATTTGTTTGAGGTCCCAAGGAAAAGAATATCTATTACAAGGTCCTAACTTAGGCAAACTTTCAGGAAATCATTCATAATTCCCTGTCAATGATCATGGCCTTCAATATGGAAATTGTGATATCAAAAAAAAAAAAAAAAAGGATTCCTCTCAACTTGACTGAAAGGAGCAGTTCCAGGTACTATTAGCCAATCTTTTTGCAATAAAATTAAAGTGACTTGACATAGGGATTCATATTTCTTATTTTAAAATGGCACTTACTCCACATAAACCCTCATACC
>CABHPR010149956.1:0-16807 GCA_902168415.1 Peromyscus melanophrys
TTTAAAAAAAAAGTTATAAGAGTTATAAGAGAGATGGTTCAGCAGTTAGAAACATGCACTGCTCTTGTGGAAGACCTGAGTTCAGTTCCCAACACCCATGTCAGGCAACTCACAACATCCCCTAACTCCAGCTCCAGAGGGTCTGGAGCCCTCTTCTGGCTTCCATGGGCAATAACACTCATGTGTGGGTGCACGCACGTGCACATACACATAATTAAAAATTTTAAATAAATCTTAAGAAAACATAGAGGAAAGTACTTCAGACTCATTAAAATAAACATGTTTTATGTAGATGTCTCTCTCTTTTTAACATGGTTCTTTTCAATTTGTTGAATCTCTTACATATTATGGTAGGTCAGAAAATTACTGCTAAAATAAAGTTCATTAGAAAGACACAGGGGAGAGAGAGTAATTATATTTTAGTTTTAAGTTTATAATAAAATGAAGTGGAAAGTACAAAGACTTTCTAATACCTCTGCCCTCCTCACAAGCATAGACTTCCCCGCCATCAACATTCCTTACTATTCACGGGAACACAGATGGAGTTGTGGAGCTGGGAGAAGCAGCTCATGTACGGCAGCCCAAGCCTCATTCTGGTCTGCACAGACGGACAACCTATAATAAAACCTCAGCCTCCTCTTAATGATAAAGCAACAGTTTTTAAAGTGACACAATTTCTTAACACGAGGCAGCAAATGTCTTAATCAACAGACAGTCATGAGACCTTGAGCAGTCTTGAGAAGCTAGACATGAAGTAGTAATAAAATTATTACACAGAATAAACCTCCCTGAGGCTGCAGACAGGTTGCTCCCATCACTTCATAATCCAAGGCTCTGGGGCATTTCCCGCACATGTGTACTAACAAAGTATCTGAATCTTCAAAAGGCTTCTGCTTCACTATTATGTCCTTTATATTGTGGTTTTGACACTTCCTCCTTTGTGGGTTTTTCTAAAGGGTCATGGTAGGAAACATCTGAAAGGTACCATCCATCTGCTCCGTCATGATTCAGGAGAGAAAACTGTTGTCTTACCCAATGAATATGCCACCCAACTCATAAATATTCATAAAACTTTCTTAACACTCAAAATATGGAACTTAGGATACTTCTACACCCACCTTCTTGGGATAAGTCATTCTAATCTCTCTTTGGAGTGCTTGCTATGGTTTACTAAATAGACTTCTGCATAACTACCTGTGTCTCTTCATTGAATTCTTTGCCTTCACAGAGACAATGACCAGGTGACTCGACAACACAACTAGCATGGTACATTTGTTATAACTAATGAACCGACCCCGATGCTTTACCATTCAAAGTCTCTAAATAATCCTGGTGTTCACTCAGGGCTGCATTTGCTTAAGACATTTTTAATCTCAAATTCAGAAACAGCTCCAGTTTCTTGCTCTAGTTTAAAACCCAGGAACAGTAAATGTGGTGTTTTTATTGAAAATCAAACTTTTAAATGAAAGTATTCTTTATTTTGTGTGTGTGAGTGTTTCGCTTGTGTGTATGTTTCTGCACCACACATGTGTGCAGTGCCCATAGAGGCCAGAAGATGGTGTTGGATCCCCCTGGATCTAGAGTTACAGACAGTTGTGAGCTGCTACATGAGTGCTGGGAACAGAACTCAGGTCCTCTGGAGAAGCAGCTAGTGCTCTTATCCACTGAGGTATCTCTCCAGGTACAGTGAAAGCACTTTTTAAAATCCTTTTTTGTCCTTCCATGTAAGATATATACCTACAGGCATTTTCACAGAAAATCATTGATCTAATGCTAACAGTATATGTGACCTATAAAAATTGAGGCACTTAACATTTTCATGAATTGCTTGAAGTTCATATAAAAAGCATATCTCATTTTCACAAAAAATAGAATGTTATTTTAAAAAAATAAGAAAATCAAATGCCTATAGGACCACTAGTAAACATTTCTACAGCAAATGTGAATGGTCATTATAACTACACAGCAGAGTCTTGTATTCACTGTAACAAGGTAGTACATGACCGTTTAAGGAAGTGCTGTGGCTTAAATCTAAAATGTCCTCAACAAGCTCATGTTTTGTTGTTTTATTCCCCAGCTGGTCGTGCTATTTGGGGGTCTATGGCCTTTCAGGAAGAAAAGCCTACCAGGCAGAATCAGCTCAGTAGGGGCAGGCCTTTGAAGGGTGAAACTGGACCCATGTTCTGGACACCTCTCTCCTTTCTACTCTGCCATGATGTGAAGATTCTCCAGGACACAATCCCACCACTGTGAATGACAGGGTGTTTTCCCTTCCAAGATGGACTGAAATTCTCTGAAACAGAGGCACAAACTAGACCTTTCTTCTCTTAAATTCTTCTGCTGCCAGATAGTCTGTCACAGGGACACAAAGTAACTATTATGGGGAAGATTTATTTCTGCTTCATTACTTCAGAGGATCAAACATATTGGTGCAGAAAGGATGTGGCTGAGTGGAGCAACTCAGGCCACAGTGGGTCAGGAATTGGAGAAAAGGGGAAATGTCGGCACAGTATGTGTTTTTTCCTATCTCTTTTATTTAGTCAATGTTGTGGTGCCCCTGTATTCAGTCAGGATGGGTCTTTCTTATCAATTAATCTTCTGGAAAGCCCCTCAATCTCCTGGGTGATGCTAAATCCAGCCAAGATGAAAATGAAAGTATCTTGAAAAATCAATATGAAAGAAGAAAGAAAATCAATGAGAAACTTGAAACCCCCAGAGAAGAAACCAGAAAACATTTCAGTTTTGTAAGCTAAAGTACAATAGGTAGAAAAATGCTCAGTTTAGGCTAAAAGTAGCAATGTATTTATATCAAGAAGAATGCCTCTGTGAAGTCGTCTGTGGGAGTGCTCACTCCTAAGTCTCCTCAGTCTGTCTGCTCTACTCAACCCAACTTCCACTGTATTTCTTCTGCAGCCTACAAGCAATCTCATAATTCTATGCCTTTTTATATGTAGGCACCTTCATTTAAAGTGCCCTCTTCTTACTATATCAGAATTAAATCTTTAAATACATAACGGACTTTCCAAAGTATGCTCTAGATCCTGCACTCACACAACACTCCCATTCACAATATATCTATCGGTCATTGTGTCTATAAGTCTACAATTCTACTAGGGTAGGCCACAGGAGATATGTCAAAACAATAATTAAAATAACAGAAGAGGTTAAAAAGCTACCCTAAAATAAAACACGGTTATTATGATTTAAAAGGAAAAGAAACAAAAGAACTAGCTTTTTAGAAATATAACCATTGAAGTTAAATCTCAGTGATAAATTAGCAACAGGCTGGCTGTAACTGAAGAGAAATCCATGAGCTTAGCATTCAAGGGAAACAAATGAGTGTGCCTATGGGTATCTCAAAATAACTGCAAAGTCAGAAGAAGGTGGGTTGCCATTTTTTAAAGGAGTAAATGTAATTCCTATCAAAAGGCGTAAGTCAACTGAGACCATTCATTACATTATACATTGCACTCCAATTCTTTAGTGAATCTATTTAAACTAATAAGAGAGAAGAGGATTGATCTGAGACCAATCTCAGTGCAACATCTGGAGAAGAGAAACATGAAAGAGGGAGTGAAATAAATGGAGAGAAGAATGAGAACATCCAATCTGAGTCAATTTGGATTTTGGAAGAGATAATTCAATGGGTGAAAAGGTTTTAATAACTGGATAGATAATGCCAGCCTACTTACCAGCGATCAGACTCTTGCTCCAAACAAATGACCAAGAGAACAGGTCTGCCCAGTCGTGTCTTACGATGTTGCTCAATGATGTGATTTCCTGCTGTGTTCTAGAGCTACACAGTTGGCTTTCCGTACACTGTTCACGTATACTGCACTGCTGTCCTTTGCTGAGAAAGGTGTGACCTTGAGGGGTGACATAAACAAGGACAGAAAATTGCTTCTAGCTAAAGGTTTTGAAAAGCATGAGAGGTTATGGACAGTGACTGAGGACTATTAGTGAGCCTGAGTTAAGGGGCGTGGACTCTGGAGTAAGACACCCGGCTTCAACCTCCACCGCAACTACTTCCTGTGACTTGAGTGATACTATTGATTTTTAACATATTAGCTGTATAGTGAAGGAATTGAAAAAACCTTGCCAACTATTCATGGTATTTCTCATTTGTCTGTCTAGACCCATTCCTCAGCCTTTTCCGTCCTTCTCTGAGGCCCAAATGGGCTCCATTAGCATCACTAGCAGAAAACTGACAGTCAGTGTAGATCAGCAGATAGGAAGAAAGTGAGCTCACAATATAACTTCTGTTGAGATGTCACTGTATGTCACTACTCTGATCAGCTCTGCTGGGCACTGGAGCAGGGGTGGGGAGGCCAGAGATAGACAGATCCCCAGGGTTGCTCATTAGCCAATCTAGTTGAAACGTCAAACTCTTGTTTCAATGAAAGACCCTGCCTCAAAAAAAAGAAAAAAAAGTAAAGAGCAATTGAGCAAAATACTTGTAGACAACCTGTAGCCTCTACGTGTGTACACATGGAGAGGCATATCTGCACACATGTACATACCCACATACGTATACACATACTAACACACCATATGTGTGTGTATCAAAAAATAAAAACTTTTAAAAAAGGAAATATTGCTCCCTCCCTTAGTAGCCATTAGCTGCCTATCCATCCTTTTAGAGCAGTGGGACCTTATGATCCTCTAACCCTTCCATGACAGGGTGTTGATGTTCCCAAACTTGCTTAGATCTTGTCCAAGTAACCCTAGATGTTATGAGTTTGAGAGTACAATGGTCATACCATGCCTGGAATACAGCATGGATAACACACCACCCCCTCCCCTGGTGCTTACATTCTTTCTTCCAAATCTTCTACATCTGACTATATATTTTTAGTGCGTATTTCCACTGAGATATGAGATAGCTGATACTCATTCTACATTGAAGATATTAAAAAGCAGAGAATACATGCACCTTAGGAATAATAAGAAATGATACATATCACCCTGTATGCCTCAGTTTTCTCTCTGTAAATTGAGACTAATTGTCCTTCTTGCAATATGACAGTTAAGTAAATTAATGCATGTAGAACACACAAGCTTCTAGCATGTAGTAAGGGCTCTGTAACTATCAACTGTAGTGGGTAGCTGTTCCAGCTTTGACCTGGAAGTACTACCCCCATTGAGGCTTCTGGCAACTCTCAAGCCTACGAGGCAGGGCCAAGACAGGAGCCCTTAAGACCTGAGATCCGGATGCGCTGGCTCTCTTGGCTCCTGAATCCTGGACGATGGAGGTAGACTGAGCAGAGTTCTCCAGAGAACACTGCTGGACTGCACTACACCTTTCCTGGACCCTGTAAGTTACCCCACAAAATAAACCCCCCTTTTAACTACGTGGAGTGGCCTTAATACTTCCACCAATAACCAACACTAGTACTTTTAAAGTGTTGTGGTGGGTGATGTGGATTATAGAATATTGGTGGAAAATGAAGGATTCTTCCAAGAATCATGAAAAAATTCTGTCTTTCCATCCTGAACCTGGATTAGTATATCACTCTTTCAGTGAAGTGCTTCACTTAATATGAGAAGGTGATTGTCACACTGGAAAGTTCCAGCAAGCATTGCAAGAGTATACATGTAATAATGAGTAACTTGAAGGGCCAGTCAGCAGGCACAAGCCATTTGGTGGTGAGTGAAGTTCATTTCTACGTCTCCTGTAGACCTTGATATCAGAAGGCTTGTCTCCGAAGAGTGTAGTGTCTCCTATGTCTTTAGCATCACGCTTTTCATGAGACATAGGGGAGCAGAGCCAGTAGCTCCTGATACAAACTGAGAAATGTTAGCTGGACATAGGAAAGAAGTAATGATTAGTAATATCCATGCACCAGTTATGTTAGGGAGCACTGTTCAACACATTTTTACCTGAACCACTTTAAAGGTGTAAAAATGGGCACTGAGGAGATAGCTCCATTGGTAAAATGCTTGCTATTCAAGCCTGAAGAGCTGAGTTAAGATTCCCAGCAACCATGTTAAAAAAGAAAAAGGAAAGCACAGATGGAGTTCTGTACATTTGCACTGTCTGTGCAGGAGAAGTAGAGATGGGAAGATCTGGGGCTTGCTGGCCAGCCAATCTAGCCAAAAGTAAGCTCCAGGTTCTTTGAGAGACCTCGTTCTAAAAATATGCTGGAGAAGCAATTGAAACAGACACCTGATCATAGCCTCTGGCTTCTCCATGCACACATGTACATGTGTATGTGAACCCACACATAAATGCATACACAAATACATGAAAACACACATATACATATATGGTGATATTTTTCTTCTATACCAAAATGTTAATTGTATGTTCATAAATAAAGTTGCCTGGGGGTCAGAGCTATTAGCAAGCCATAGGAAAGCAGGGCAGTGGTGGTGTACGCTTGTGATCACAGCACTTGGTAGACAGAGCTAGGTAAGTCTCTGTGTGTTCAGGGATACAGCCAGCATTGGATACACATGCCTTTAATCTCAATACCAACCACAGAACACCTGGAGGTCTATACAAACAGGCCGTGATGAGGCAGTCCTGTGGTTGGGTTTACAACCAATGAGAAGGCAGAACAGAGACTATATAAAGACTTTAACACAGGAAGTAGCGGCTCCTTCAGAGAGGTAGGATCATTGCAGGAGGAAGGGTAAGGTTTTAGCTCTTAGCTCTGACCTCTTGGCTTTCTTCTTTGCATTGGTTCTGTGTTTCTTATTTATAAGACAGTTGGTTACATCTACATACATAGAAATATAGAAATTCATAAAAATAAATACAAAGCAGTGTTCTTCATTGATCCACCTGATGCAAATATTAATTACTTTCATTGTAAACATCCATATAAGTAAAGCAATCAACCATGTCATAAATCTCTTCTTTACTCACTAGTAATTTAATAAACATATTGTTTACTTTGGATGTTGTTCTGTCCAAAGAGGCAGCACTACCATCTCACACAGGTAGAACATAAATGACCTAGTTTGGGTTATCTGAGGTTGGTAGCAGTGTTCTGGGATGACTGAAGAGCTGTTTGACACAAGCTTAACCAGAAGAAGAGCATATGCAGGAACAGCGGAGTGGGGGAAGATAAGAAATACACACATCATCCAATACACAGAGCAAATGGAAAGCTGGCTGTTGGGGAGCTTGACAAACATGGGTGTTGATGGGATAACGTATAAGGATATATGGTTGTATTCTGAAGGATGACTCTTTTTTTTTTTCCGGAGCTGAGGACCGAACCCAGGGCCTTGAGCTTGCTAGGCAAGCACTCTACCACTGAGCTAAATCTCCAACCCTTGAAGGATGACTCTTAAAAAGAGACTAGATGTAGGGCTATGGGTTGGAGGTCTCTTGCTACGATCCAAGGGAAAGGTAATAGGTTAGGACAGGACCAGTTGAGGAAGTGAGAGATGCAAGGACATCTCCAGACAGAACAGCTGACAGCAGACATTGCTGTTCTGTGCTGACATGGGGTTAGTGCCATTGAACAGCTTCACCTGAAGGAAGGGGACACTCGGGACAAAGGTACAGCAGCGAAAGGGGGGCAGAGAATCAAACAAAATGAAAGAGCCACAGAAAGCCTCTATGGATGTTTATTGTTTTGTAAACTAATAAAAATTTATTTGGGGGGATTTCATATATGAGTAATGAATTTGCGTCATTCCCACCCCTTCCTTGTGCCCCGCCAGCTCCTCTCCTGTTTTCCCACTCCCTCCAAATTTCATGACCTCTTCTTCTTTAATTATTGTTGTTACATACCACACACACACACACACACACACACACACACACACACACACACACCTACCTACCGAGTCCACTTAATGTTACCTGTACGTACATGTGTTTAGGATTGACAAGCTTGGATTGGATGACCTATTGGGAGACTGCAATAGAAGTAATTTCCCATCCAAATATCATCATTAACCTCTTCCTACTTTGTATTTCACCTTCTTCCTCTGTTCGATGTGTTTCCGGCTATAGCAATTTAGGATACGCTGTCTCCCTCCACAAACAGGTTTTCGTTGTAGAATGTGAAGATGAAGACTGAGGATACATACCCACAGGCTGAAGTTTGTGCTCTCACATTCTCTTCGCAGCATCCTAAACAGGAAGTAGTCTAGTCCTCTAGTTTTATCCTGTGGCACCCTCCAAACCCCCATGGTTAACACTGGTTGCACTTTGGTTAGCCAAAAGGAGCAATTGATATTATCTTATTATGAAAAAAGTCAATATGATATCTACATTTAGTTCTCCAGACTAGAGATTATCACCAGGGCTGATCGCTGCCATGAGATCGACTACTTCTTCAGTGCTTTGATGGTCAAAGCGGCAGTGTTTGGTGAAAGGACAATGCACGTGTGCCTTATTTTCCTCATCCACCCAGAGTTTTGAATTGACTTTTGCATGCACGGTAACACAGAGGTCAGGTTTGACACAGCATGTGGATATCCAGCTTCTCCAACACTGTTTGTCGGAGGAGTCTATCCTTTCTCCATTGTGTATTCTTTAGACCCTTGTCAGAGGTCAGTTAACATAAATATGTATGGTTTGGGACTGGAAAGATAGTCCAGTGGTTAAGAGCACTTGCTGCTCTTACAAGAGATTACAAAATGCAGTTACTTAAGGGAAATGTTCTCGTGCAGAAAACCCAAGTTCCCAGTACGCAGTCAGACAACTCACAACTTTCTGCAATTCCATCTCCAGGAGATCTGATGCCTCTGGTTTCCAAGGGCACCTGCAGTCATGTGCACATACCCACATGCCCATATGCCCACACACACACACCTATACATAAGTAAAAATAAATCTTTAAAATATTCATGGATTTATTTCTGCTGCCTCTGTTACATTATACTAGTTTATATGCATCTGTCTTTATAGCAATAGTATGCAATTTAGTTATTGTGGCTTTCTAATGCATTTTGAAATAAGGAAGTGTGGTGCCTCCAGGTTTGTCTTTTTATTTATAATTGTTTGGCTATTCTAAATTTTTTATAGGTCCATATGGATTTCAGAAAAATTTCTATTCTATAAAAATATGTCATTGTGACTTTGAAAGAGATTGTATTGAACCTATAGATCGTTTGGCCCACAACTATAAGTTTTCCAATCTATGAATAAACAAAATGTTTATCTAATCATAATTTTTTCATCAGTGTTCTGTAGTTTTTAGTATTTTTTTACTTAACTAAAATTACTTCTGAGGACTTTATTCTCTTTGATACTTCTGCATATAAATTTACTTTTCAATTTCCTTTCCTGGTGGATTGTTATCAGGGTATAAATATACAACTAATTTTTCTGTGTTGAGGAAAACTTTTCACAAGTGTGTGGAACTTTACACTTTTTGAACAGCTGATACATTAAAGAGTAAATTAAGCCGGGCGGTGGTGGCGCATGCCTTTAATCCCAGCACTCGGGAGGCAGAGGCAGGCGGATCTCTGTGAGTTCGAGGCCAGCCTGGGCTACCAAGTGAGTTCCAGGAAAGGCACAAAGCTACACAGAGAAACCCTGTCTCGAAAAACCAAAAAAAAAAAAAAAAAACAGGAGTAAATTAAAAAGAAAACTTAAAATGACATTTTAAGTTTAAAGTTTATAATGATAAATACCTATATTTTAAAAATATCAAATGAAAAATGTAACTATATTTCAAAGAGCAGGAAAAAGAAAAAAAACACTAAGCCGAAAGTTAACATAGGAAATGAAGCAATAAAGATTGGATGAGAAGCCTTGGGGGTGTAGATTAAAGGCAGGTGCTTGCTTAGCATGGAGAAGGCCCAGGCTCAAGAAGGAATGAAGGAAAGAAGGAAAATGGAGAACAGAAAATAACAGGGAAAAATTAACGAAACTAAAATTTGGATTTTTAAAAATATATATAAACAAAATTGAGACCTGCATATTTATCAAGAAAAAGGAGAGAAGAGATACAGATAGATATTGCCAAAATGAAAGAGGAAACATTACAACTGCTATCATAGAAACAAAAATATCATAAAAATGCCAGGAACAGTGGTTCACATCTGTGATGCCAGCACTTAGGAGATGGAGACAAGGGGGTTGAGAGGGCAACATAGTGATACCCCTGTCCGTATAATACTGTACAGCTATTGATATAATAGTAATAATTATAAATTGAAAGTTAAAGTATCATTGAGACTACCACAAATAATTACAAACCACAAACCAGATAACTGAAAAGAAGTAGGGAATCTCAGAAACATACTGCCCACAAAGAAGTATTATGAGTAAATAAAAGTTTGGACAAATACAATTAGTGATAAGATTAAATCAGTAATAAACTAACTCCCAATCAAAATAAAATAAACAGGAGTTCAGGACCTGAGGGCTTCACTGAAAATTTCTAACATTTGAAGAATAACAAGTACCAAGTCTTCCAAGCCCTTCTCCAAATCCATACAGTTTTTCCAGTTCCAGTTCACACTGACACTAAAACTAAAGGCATCATAAGAAAGGAAAACTATAAGCCAATATTCTTGATGAGGCTGATGCCTCCCAGGCTTTCCCTTACATCCGAGTGGCAGCATCCACAACACTTGAATTCTGTATGTCTGCATAACACCCAGGTCTGTTACTAGATCACGCGGTAATCCAAGGCCAAAATGGCCTAAGAATGTCTAGATGACCAAATAAAGGTAAACGCTTCTTCCATAATTGACCCTGTGCAGCAGCTGCCTCTGCTGTTTCCTTCTTCACTGACGTCAGAACTCAGCTTCTTCGGCTCTTCGACATGGACTGAAGACCGGTGGCTCTCCCAGAATATTCCACGCCTTCAGCAACAGTTTGGGACTGTTGGGACTGCTGAGAAAGCCAGGCTAATGAACTGAGCAATTATTAGAGTCTCTGCTTCTCCTGTGTGAGAATAACCATCTAATAAATCCCATAAATATATATATATATATATATATATATATATATATATATATATATATATTTCCTTCTATTGGTTCTGTTCCACTAGAAAAGCCTGACCAACACAAAGATAAAGCCTAGGGAGCCTGCATGGGACTACCTAAGCCTTCTGCATGTGGGTGGCAGTTGTGTAGCTTGGTCTGTTTGTGGGGCCCCTAGCACTGGGGTGAGGACATGTCCTGACGCATGAGCTGGCTTTTGGGAACCTGTTCCCCACGCTGGGTTGCCTCTCCCAGAATTGATGCAAGGGGAAGAGCTTGGTCCTGCCTCAACTTGAAATACCATGCTTTGTTGATTCCCATCAGGAGCCTGCCCTTTTCTGAACAGAGGAAGAGGAGTAGATGGGGGAGGGGTAGATGAGAAGTGGAGAGAGGGAATGGGAGAAGAGGCGGGAGGGGAAACTGTGGTTGGTAGATAAAATAAATGAAAACATTTAATAAAAAAATTTTATAAAAGAATACACTTTAAATTTCAATAATACTTTGATATCACTTTTTTAGATGTTCATAAATAAAACATAGCCACTAATACATATATGTTATAATGCATAACTTTCAAAGAAGTGCAGTGAGGGTAGGGAGAAATAGGAAGAGGGAAAAGAGAGATAATTTTCCAGAAAGAAAAGAGAAAATACTTTAGTATACAAACGAATTACCTTAAATGTCTCAATTAGGATATGTGAAGAGTGAATGAGTCTTGTTATAATCTCTATCATTTTATTGTAATGAAGATGATTTCGCATGTATGTTGCCACATAGTTGTAATCACAGACCTTGAGAAGCAAGCCAGCCTGGGCTGTATGGTGAGTTGAGGAACTACCTTAGAAATCATCAAGGCCTTGCTGGGCGGTGGTGGCGCACGCCTTTAATCCCAGCACTCGGGAGGCAGAGCCAGGCGGATCTCTGTGAGTTCGAGGCCAGCCTGGTCTCCAAAGTGAGTTCCAGGAAAGGTGCAAAGCTACATAGAGAAACCCTGTCTCGAAAAAACCAAAAAAAAAAAAAAAATCAAGGCCTTGTTTAAAAAAAAAAAAAAAAAAAGCAGATAAAATAAGACAAAAAAAAAAATCCATCCTAAATATTTTTCCCAATATAAAGGGGAACAAGCATATTTTCAACAATTAAAAAACTCCCCATATCTCCTTGTAAACAAAAAATGAAGGGGAAAGTCATATCATCCCATTGCCATCCTTTTAGCATGTAAATAACCCCAAGTTGTCCCACCTACAGACACTTGCTATTTGATAAATGGATCAGAATAGAATGTTAAAATGCACAACTCATCACATCTGCAAAACTGTCGTGCATGAGATGTCAGCACTTCTGTGTTGATACAAGGAGTTGAGAATACTGCCATTACAAATGCTGTGTCTCAGCCGGGTGGTAGTGGCACACGCCTTTAATCCCAGCACTCGGGAGGCAGAGCCAGGCGGATCTCTGTGAGTTCGAGGCCAGCCTGGTCTACAGAGCAAGATCCAGGAAAGGCGCAAAGCTACACAGAGAAACCCTGTCTCGAAAAACCAAAAAAAAAAAAAAAACCAAAAAAAAAACAAAAACAAAAACAAAAACAAATGCTGTGTCTCTCTCTTGCAGACTTGACAAAGGCATGATTCCAGTTTCATTAAATAATAGAATTAATATCATAATCTTAAGACATATCCCCCAACTGGTTAATTAAAACTGAAAAGTAGAAACTGTGGAAGTGGGAAAATTAAAGATACAAGAATAAGAATATGGAGAAAGGCACATTCAAACACAATTGGAGGGAATGTAAACTGACACAATTTGACTGATCTATTAGTAATAAAAACACATTCCAACTGGCAGGACCATTACTCTCAAAAAAAATTATCTCACAATGTGCTCAAATAATACAGATATTATCCACAAGAAACGTTCTACTTGGTATTGTTTAATACCACACACAAAACAAAATCTAAATGCCCATCCAAGGGCCATGATTAATTAAATTACAATATAATCATACAGTGGAAGTTTACATAGACATTAAAAAGAATGAGGTAGTTTTGCTTATGCTGTTATAAAAAGGTTTCCAAGACTCACATTATTAACTTTTGTAAGTCCAGCATTCCAGTATGTTTTGACAAGGAGCGGTCTTGACAAGGTGATATGTGCATGTATACACATATGTAAATAAACATAAATGCATACATATACCATAGGCATGTCATATACAGAGAAAATTTTTTGGAAGAATTCATGAGAAACTCTTTAGTAATGATTGTTCCTTCTGCAGTTATTTCTTGAGGAAACTCAGTTTTCATCATACTATATTGCACAATGTGATATTGTATAATAACCTTGTGCTTTCTTTGTAATAATTACATCAGTTCTTCAAAGAACTAACTGGTAGCAGCAAAGATTCCAAACCTCCAATCATAGAAGACTACAAATGCAAATCCATTAGAACATTTGTGCTTTCTAAGAACTTTTGAAGAGCAAGTTTCCAAGTAATCCTTCCATTGTAGAATTTTAAGGAAAGCAAAACAGTAATTATGGTGTCTCTTGATTCATTTTTCTTGGTTCTAGATTCCAGTGGCTGATAAAGCAAGCCAGTCCGTGCCATTGACTTCACCTTGTGGCATGGAGCATGCCTCCACCTTGGTCACAGTATCATAGAGTGGATTGCTCTTCTCCGTGTAGCTAGCGTAAGGCTGCATGTCATCCTTGGAAAAAGCTCAAAGTCAAAATCCATTCAAAAGAACCAGACATTATTTCCCAAATTACCCATTTCTCTACCATATTAGCATCTACTAGCAATGCTTATACGTGTGTCTCTGACTTCCGTGAACAGAAGAACAAGGCTTTCTTCTAATAGTCTATCAGAAACATTTGTTGATTATTTATATTTTGGGTGAGATGGCTGTTGTGTGAAAGTAGAAATGTAGAGGGATGTGGTGATGTGAGGAGTACTTCAAATGGATGAATCAAAGACAATAAAAAAGTTGGTTGTAGGAGACTAAGGGGCAGGCTGTTTTAAGTTTAGAAAAGAGAAAAACGATGGTGGTGCGAAAAAGGGAAGTGGAGAATTAGACACAAGTTCCTGGAGAAGGAAACGCCCACTTGATTTCCCCAGAGATTACAGTCCGAACAGGGCTAAAGTGACAAAGACACAATTTATCAGATGACAAGGTGTATTCGAGTAGCATGTACGTAGTATTTGATAGGTAATTAGAGAACTAAGTGTGTCTGGCTACTAAGTGTAAAATCAGCATTGTCTTGTTCAACTAGAACACGAATATTAGTGCAAATTACAGATTATATTGCTAGATTTCAGACCATGTGGCTTTAAAGTTTACAAATGTCCTTTAATTTATCTTACCTCCTCAACAACTGTAGAAGCTCCTGGTCTTGTCCATTTACATTTTCTAAAAAATAACATAAAAATCTGGAGTGAATGCAGGCAGCATCATTGTTCAAGATAAACAGTTATAGTATCGAAATACTCTTATAATTATTATGTAAGTCTCAGTAAATCAAAAATAAATTACCAGAAATTAATGGAATACACTGATTTGCAGTTATTATAACAAACAAGAAAATTCTGGATCTTAGGTAGAAAAGTAAAATCTTGAAATAAGAGCTTGATGCAATAAAATATATGTGACCCAATCTCTTTGTTACATAAAAATAATTATTTTAGTTATTTTCTCAAATTAAAAAAAAATGGCATGCCCAGCTTCTCAGCCCTTACTGACTTAATTCATGGTGCTTACACACCTGAGCAACTCATTAAACACTGTCACCAAGCAAAGTGTCCCAGCCTAACACTTCGTGCGTCCCTTTTGCTTAATGAGAACATGGTTGTTATTCCCCAATGGACCCGTCAGCCCCACATTTCTCAGCCTTTTCTAGTCCAATGAGATTGAAGAAAAAAATTGTCAGTTAATACCTGAAGCCACTGATTTTCAAAAGCCAAATGCATCCTATGATGATCAAAACAATAATAATAATAGTACATGGGATGACGTACGGAATGTAAGATCGTAATGCTTTGCCACCTGTAATGACAGACAGGAAATGTTATGGTTCAAAGGTAATAAGTCCCGATGGTAGGATATTTTTCATTGATGAAATGGAGGACTTCGTGTCTGGTACTGAAACATGCTCAAAAGCAGATGGTCAGAAAGATCATAAGCCCTGGGGTGAGGGAGAGCCTACTGTTGCTTTGCTAAATAGACATGGTGTTACGCTGTCTTCTAAATATTTATTTTATACTCAGAGATTAATACTGCTTCTGATCTTGGTCATAGAAACTTCTGTTTGCAATGGTTAATGGTTAATGCAGGGACCCATAACTGCTCAAGTTTCTGAGAATAAATCAAAGTTGAATGGAATGTTCAGTCCCAAACACTGTATCTCTGTCACTGCATCCTAGGTCCAGGGAGCACAGAGGAAGAGAGGCAGAAAAAAGGTAAGAGCCAGAGAATGGGAAGGAGTGTTGCAAAGCATTATCCTCCAGGCATAAAATGGGTGTTGAACTCACAGCAGCAGTGGCTACATGTACAAGAGCTGTACGAGACTGAACTCTTTAACATTCCACAGCTGATGGGGGAGAGGTCATAAGTTGTTCAGTTACATAATTCCCCATCCACCCTCATGCAAGCAACCTGAATTAAAATAATGTGCCACACACACACCAAAAAAAATGAAAGAAGTAGAAAGGAGCATGCTGGGAAAGGAGGTTCAGCGGAAGAAGATAAGAAGGGGTAATGGGAGGAATATGATCAAAGTAATATACATATATGTATATCACAAAATAATAAATTTTAAGAAGAAAAACTTTAAAATGTATTTCATAACTTTCAGAGACAAAATAAAAGTCAATCCCTTTATTTATTCAAAAAGGGAAAAAAATAAGAGATGTCTTTAAGGAAAAAAATGATGTAGGACATTCTTCTGTTACTTGCCGTCTTTGCAGTATACTAAGCCACCCTGTTTCCTCAGAAAGAAAAAGGAAGGGACCGGCAGATTACCCAGTAAGTCAGAATATTTTGAATAATATTTATATTTATACAGTTGTGAATGAGAAGCCATGGTGTGCAAAGACTTTGCTCCTAATTGCCATGTTGTATTCTGCAACTCAATAGAAAGCAGGGGAGGTTCTCGTTTTTATCATTGTATCACAAGCTTTAAATGTTTACATAATTTCCAATAAATACTGGTTTCAGAAGACAAGACGAAATGAACAGGGAAACCTAGCTCTCACTTTGGACAACTTCAAGAAACAGGGAAATCAGGAAGAGAAGAAACACCATGAACACTGATGTATCAATAATCTGAGCATTAAAGTCTACACATCATAGAAGTATGAAAACATTTTATGGTGAACCTAATAACAGAGCATTTAGGGAAGTACAGACAATTTAGTAATGGCAATTATTCCCACTTGATACAAAGTTACAAAATACTTCTCCAGCACAACAATGCATTTCCTAGCTGTAGAGCAGTGTCCAAGTGAGCAGCGCAAATTGTCTTCCCTGTGTCCGGTTATTCATTATCTACTACTTGAAGAATAAGTGAAATACCAGTTCCCTTACAAGGAAGAAACAGATCCTCTGTAATCCCAGCACTCAGGCAACAGAGGAAGGCAGATCATGAGTTTAAGGCCAGTCTTGGCTACAAAGGTAGATCTTATCTCAGAAGAAGAAAGAGATAAAGAGTAAAAAAGAAACAGAGGTAGATGGGCCTGTGGATAGCTCAGCTGGTAAAAGCATTTGCTGTCAAGCCTGAGGATTAGAGTTCTATTCCATATGGTAGAAGGACAAGTTGTCCTCTGGCCTCTATGTACTTTTTATGGCACATGCACAAACACAATAAATAAATAAATAAATAAATAAATAAATAAATAAATAAATAAATAAATAAA
>CABHPR010149957.1:693-27745 GCA_902168415.1 Peromyscus melanophrys
CATACAGTTTGTAAGCAATATAAGTCTCTGTGTTTACTTGGTTGGGTCTGAGCGTCTGTGGGACTGGCTGGTGACAGAGATTTGTCCTGACTGTGGGCCAGGCAGGAAAACTCTAGCTACAACACACAGATAATTAAATGAACAAATAAACAAAATGTAAGGCTTGTGAGTCTATGACAACAGAACATAGAACTCTGACTTTAATATTTAGTTCAGTTGCATAGGATCCTATCTCAGGCTTATGCTCTATTAGAAAACTACATATGCACAATTCACACACACACACACACACACACACACACACACATACACACACCTGGATACACACACAAGTACACACACACACACATACATATACTCACGTGGAGAATCACATACTCATACACACACACACACACACACATTCACACAGGTATATACACACACACACACACACTCACACACACACACACACACACACAAAGACAGCTGGACTTTTTCAATGTGGCCAACCTAGATTTGTTTTGTTGTCCTGGTAAAAATATGGAAAACACATTTATAGGAAGGTATTTGGAATGAATAGTAAAATTAAGTACATTTCCCTTAAAATTTTACATTTTCCAAGTTTCAAACAGAAACTGCTCAAACAATCCCCTCTTATTTTCTCATAGGACCCTCAGTGCTATGGACCTTAGTGCTTCCTCTCCTGTTTAACAGCTATAATAGCAACAGTGAGGCATTCACACTGTTCTGTTCAAAAGACTCATCCTGAAGCAAGGGACTGTTGCTCAGACACAGCCTCAGGGAAATTTATGGTATGATACCAAAATTCCATTCCCAAGCCTGAGGAAGAGACATAGGAGGATTCTTATACATAAACCCCTGCAAAAGTCTTCAGATGGACAATAGTGATGAATTTTAATAGAGAGACTGCAGGAACCATTGTGACTATGTAAATCAGACACACCTTCAATTTTTAAAATCATGAATCACATAGTAATTTCCACAGGTGATATACTGTATTTTTGACAATGAAATTTAATAAGATGAAGCAAAAACTACCATATCAAAGTTTGACACCACAAATCAAATGGCACAAGTGTACCAAGAGCAAGCACAAGAGTCAGAAACACACTCATTATCACAGCCAGTTGTCCTATAACAACTACTAAGCTAATGGCTATGATATGTATGCAGAGGACCTAGTGCAGACCTGTGTAGTCCCTGTTTGCTGTTCCCATCTTGGTAAGACCATGTGAGTATTGCTCAGTTGATTCAGAGAGCTTTGTTCTCCTGGTGTCCTCCATCCCCTTTGGCTTTTACAATCTTTCAGCCTCCTCTTCCCCTCCCTGGATTCCCTGAGGGATTTGATCAAAACCTCTCTTCCTATATTGTCCAGCTGTGGGTGCCTACATCTGCTCCCATCTGCTGCCAAAGGAAGCCTCTCTGGATAAGGCAAGGATCTGAGTATAGCAGAATATCATTAGGAATCATTTTATTAATTTGTTAGACCTGTAGTGTTTGGTTTCACTGTGTATCTCTGGGCTATCATGTCTCCGGTTCTTGGTTACCTAAGCAGTGTTGGATGTGGGCTATACACATTGGCTGGCTACTCCCACACATTCTGCACAACAATTGTCCTGGTATATTTTGCAGGCAGGACACATTGTATGTCAAAGGTTTTTTGACTAGGTTGGTAGCCACATTTCTTTCTCAGTAGCTTGCAGAGTATCTTGCTGAACTAAAGATATTAGAATGTAGCGGTGAGGGCTCCATGTAGGCACCAGCTCTGCTTCTCCATTTTCAATGAGTTGTGTGGGTATTATCCTTAGCAATGGGGCCCCACTGTCAGTTTTCAGAGAGCAGTCTTGGCAATAGACCAAATGGCTTGGGAATGTTCATGGGACCCCCTTGGCCAGCAATCAATTGAGTGCAACCTAACAGGAAGCCTTGCCTGGCTACAAGAGATAGTCAGTTGAGACTCCATATCCCCCATTACTAGAAGTCCTCAATAGGGTCACTTGCATAGATTCCCGGGAGTTTCCGCTGCACTAACTTTATACACCATCCCCAAAATGCACCTCCCCAATTACAGCAGTCTCTCTCACTGCTCTCCTTCCTTCCAACCCAGCCCATCACTTGACGGACCCTCCTGTTCCTACCCTACCCCAGTCTGTCCATTAAATCTACTCTATTTCCACCTCCCAGGGAGATCCCTGCACCCCCTAAAACCCTCCAACTTACCTAATATCTCAGTGTCTGCAGAGTGTAGCTTGATTAATGGTTAATATCCCCTTATAAGTAAATACATACCATATTTATCTTTCTGGGTCTGGGTTTCCTCAATTCAGATTTTTGTTTTTAGTTTCATGCACTTGAATGCAATTTCATGATGTTGGTTTTTTTTTTTTTTTTTTAAAAAAGCTGTTTAAAAAACAGCTGAGTAATACTCCACCGTGTAAATGTACCACATTTTATTCATCCATTCTTCAGTTGAGGTACATCTATGGTGTTTCCAGTTTCTGGCTATTATGAAGAAAACTTCAATGAATATGATTGAAAAAGTGTTCTTGTGGTAGAAGGGGTATTCTTTGGGTATGTACCTGAGTGTTTCAGCTTGGTCTTGAGGTAGATTGACTTCCACAGTGGTGTGGTTCTGTCACTCTTTCATCTGTATGCTACCCAAGTGAAACCTTATGTTCATCATCCCTTGGTGATTCCATATTGCCTAAGGATAAATTTCCAACCATAGCCAAACTTACAAGTCATTGGTGTGATGTGAAATATATTATAGCAGTTGTCAGATACATTTTAAAAAATTGCCAGTTGGTTATTATTGTTTGTTTGTTTCAAAGAAATTCATACTAGATAGATGCTGAGGCAAATCATCATCAGAGTGGCTGCCTCCAGAAGCTGATAGGAGCAGATACAGAGACCCACAGCCAAACATTAGGCAGAGAGAAAGCCCAAATTGGAGTCCTCCATCAGAACCCTCCTTTTGGAACTTGGGGAACCCCTCAGAAGAGGGTGAAGAAGAATTGTATGAGCTAGAGCAGTTGAGGATACCAGGAGCAAACAGCACACAGCTTCAAGTAAGCGGGGCTCATAGGGGCATCAATCACAGAGCCTGCATGGGTCTGCACTAGTTCTTCTACATATACCTTTTTATGTTTTCTGCTTGGTGTTTTTGCAGGACTCCTAACGGTAGGAGTGGCAGTGTCTCTGATTCTTTTGCCTGCTCCTGGGTCCCCTTTTAATCTTTTTAATGCCACATTTGTTGAGGGGGACTGGGAAGAGTGGAGGTAGGGGCAAACCCAGGCAATTACTGTCCAATCACAAAAGCACCACCATCACAGGCTTCTTACAGATCAGTTTTTATTAATAAACTTCTATGAGACTTTTTATAAGAACAATCCTACATATTTGCCTCATCATTTTCACACGATGTTCTTTTGGTTGCATGCATAATTAGAATTATAATGCCCTAAGACAATTGTGTGAAAAGTTACACTAACAAGTAGATCCACTGATGTTGGTATCATATCTCTTTGTTCTTTGTTCTATGCTTGATGCCAATGCATATCATGGGATCCACTATATAGAATAGCAAATGCTCTTATTAATTAGAATGAGAGTGAAGGAACATTACAAAGGAGTGAGGGAGAGAGAGAGAGAGAGAGAGACAGAGACAGAGACAGAGACAGAGAGACAGAGACAGAGACAGAGACAGACAGAGAGAGAGAGACAGACAGACAGAGACAGACAGAGAGATTATTAACAAGATCTTGACAAAGTGGTTGTAAGGACAAAATAGCATATGAGACTTTCAAGTACCCAACTGTTTGCTACCATTCTCTATAACAATTCTCTTGTGAAAGTAAACAACACAACATGGAGACTCCTCCTTTCACTCCTAGACCTCAATATATGATTTTATGTTTTGTTTTTTATTATTGTTCATATAAATACTTAATATTGGACAAATAAAATGTGTCATTGAATTCAAGAAGTTAAGATCCAAGGAAGAAACTAGAAAACAGTGTAACTCTTCTGTTTATACATATTTAGCAACAACTTGAATGAAGATAAGTGTCTTTGAAAAGCTATTGTGGAGACTTAAGGGGCTTGGAAGTGAAAAATGAGCCCGGTGTTTTCACCTATTCCAACAAAACACAATCTACAATGACAGCTTATATCAATTGCTTGTAACATGGATTGCTAAATGGTCTTATTAATAGAAAACCCAGAACCAGATATTGGGTGATAGCTGAAAGATCAGAGAAACAGAACAAGCCACATCCAACCTCCCCTTGCCAACTCCTCGGCCAATTCTGTTTCCTCAGACTGAAAGCCTCTGAGTCTTCACCTGAATGGGACTCAGGTGAACTGCTGCAGCAATTAGCTTTCCTCTATGAAATCCTCAGTCTAAAGAGAGCGAGTTCCTATTTCCTCACACCTTATATACCTTTCTGTGTCCTTCCATGTCACTTCCTGGGATTAAAGGCATGTGTGTTTCCCAAGCAAAGGTATGAGATCTCAAGTGCTGGGATTTAAGGTGTGTGCCACCACACCTGGCTCTGTTCCCAGTATGGTCTTGAACTCGCAGAGATCCAGACAGATCTCTGCCTCCTGAGTGATAGGATTAAAGGTGTGTGTCACCATTTTCTGGCTTTTATGTCTAATCTAGTGGCTGGCTATGTCCTCTGATCCCCAGATAAATTTATTAGAGTATACGATATATCACCACAATTGTTCCCGCGCCCTCTGATAAAAGTTAGTAAATGATAACCAAGCTACAATCTACAGAACCAGAGAGGTTAGGTAAAGAGGAGGGCTCTGGAGGGGGGGGGGGTGCATGTACCTACCTGTGAAGTGGAAATGGGATGAATTTTGCTAGTGGATTGGGGATGGGTGGGGACAGGAATGGGAAGGATCAGGAGGGAGGATGGAGATTACAGGGAGGGACAGTTGAAATTAGGGAGCACTGGGGGAGCAGTGTGGAAATCTAGGGTAGTGGAAACTTTCTGGAATCTACGAGGGTGACCCTAGTGAGGACTCCTAGTAATGGAGGATATGGAGTCTGCACTGGCCCTCTTTTGTAGCCAAACGAGGTTTCCAGTGGTAAGCCTTGGTTGCATTTTGTTGTCCAAGGGCCCTGTGGAGATCCCTAAACAACCAAGACTGCTGCAAGGACGAAAGATTGAGCTCCAAAACCTGACAATGAGGTCCCGTTGCCTAGGACAACGTCCTCACAGCTCATTGAACCACTGAATGTGGTTGATATATTGTGCACCCCAATAAACTTACCTGGAGGTCAGAGAACAGAACAGCCACAATATTAAACATAGAGGTTAGACAGTGGTAGCACACGCCTTTAATCATTCCAGAGGCAGAGATCCATCCGGATCTCTGTGAGTTCAAAGCCACACTGGAAACAGCCAGGCATGGTGACACACACTAATCCCAGCACTTGAGATCTCACGTCTTGCTTGAGAAAGACAAACACCTTTAATCTCAGGAAGTGATGGCAGGAAGCAGAAAGGTATATAAAGCATGAAGACAAGGAACTAGAGCCTGGTTAAGCCTTTAGGCTTTAGCAGCAGTTCAGCTGAGATTCATTCTGGATGAGGACTCAGAGGCTTCCAGTTTGAGGAAACAGGATCAGCTGAGAAGTTGGTGAGGTGAGGTTAGCTGTGGCTTGTTCTGCTTCTCTGATCTTTCAGCATTCACCCCAATACCTGGCTCTGGGTTTGTTTTTATTAATAAGACCTTTTAAGATGTGTGTTACAATTGAACATAGAGAAGTTGAGCTGGTAGCATTCACCCCCAACTTCTACTCTCTTTGTTCTAAGAAGGTACTCTGTAGGCTATGGAAATAGAAACCTGGACAGCAATCCAGCCACAAACTTTCTGCCTACAATCTGTCCTGCCTGCAAGATTGCTGGAGTAATGGTGACACAGAACTTTTGGAAGTGGCCAACCAATGTTTGGTTTAACTTGAGCCCCATGGCACAAGAGAAAGCTCATGCCCTACACTGCCTGAATGACCAGAAACTAGAGACTGTATAGCCCAGAGACCCAGGGCAGAACCAAACACAACTGGTCTTAAAAAGAAAATAAAAATCAATGAAATGATTCGTAATGATATTCATCTATACTGATAGATTGATGCCATGTTCTGTCATTGTCAAAGAGGCTGCCTTGGGCAGCACATGGCAGTGGTATTTGTTAGCTTAGTATTATCATCATCCTAATGGAATTGTCATTATGGGGCCCCATCATCTTTTTGGAGACTTCAAAGTCACTGTTAGGTATAGTCATTGTTCCCTGCAGAAAACTGATAGAAATCATATACAGGAAGCTAGATGAAGCCTTTTTTTATGATTAGTTAGTACTCTATATGATCATTATTATCATAATGAAAGTTTAAAATATATATATAGATAGATATAGATATAGATAAATCTTTTAAATTTTGATGTAAAATTCATACCTTAAGAAAAGTTTTAAAGAGTCAAAATAGAACCAAGGAATTATGAGATTAGTGGCAATAGAATAGTTCCTAAATTTTGGTTTCTCTTCTGTTCTATATCAGGTGGCTTTTCTGACTTGATACAGAGATTTTGGATTTTCCTTTTAATAAGCATGCTTGGGTTTAGAGAAGGAGAGAGCCATGCTCCAACTCCAAAGCCAGCTTTAATTTTTAATTGAAATGGGACTACATAAAGACCATTTTTGTTGTGTGTCTCTAATGAGCAGCATAAACAAAAATTTAGAAAGACTTATGAAATTTTATCTTGTTAGATATGTGATATACCATTAGGCCAATTTACTCTTTTTCTTGGGATATTTTTCTGGATGATTTGTCCTTTTTCTTCAAATGTTTCATTTGTCTGGTGTTCTTCAGATTCCTTACCCTTCATTCTCCTGAATGACAAAAACAAAAACCCTTCCCAAACCCTAACTTTGGGGAGGTTCCTTTTTGGCAAGTTATATCTGAATAAATGGGAAGCATTTGTTAGTGGTATAAGTTAGTTTAAATTGAATGGTCATGCTGGTTGATGAACTATCACCTCTTCTAATTAAGAAGTCTCTCTTGTTCAAATCAAACCTTTATCAACTTTGATGGTATCCATAGCTTTTCTTCTTCTATAGAAACAAAAGCATAAAGAGAAAGTATAAAAATGACAGTAGGCTGCACACAGTGTGTTTAATCTGAGATAGAAGAGTGCATATTCTCAAAGATTTTCCTGTAGCAATCATTAGTAGATTTGCTTCTAGATGGGAAACATAAATATGGCAAAAAGAATGATTAGGTTTTTGTTGTTGTGATAAAGATCATAGCCAAAAGTAACTTAAGGAGCAAGGGCCAGATCCTCCCAAATCAATCTTATCCAAGAAAATGTTCCCAAACTTGCCTATAGACAAATCTTAGGGAGGCATTGTCTCAACTGAGGTTCACTCTATCCAGATACCTCTATCTTATCTTGAGATGACAAAAAATAAACAGAACAATTGACTCCTTGTCAAACTTGACAAATCAATACATTATTATTAAACCACATTTAATCCCCAGTCATAATAATATCAGTATCACAAATAAAACACATATTAACTTTTAAATGCCTCACACTCTTTAAAAACTCAAGCACTTTAAAAATTCAGTCTCTTTAAAATATCTAGTCTATGAACTGGGATCTCCAGTACAATCAAAATAAGTTACATGTTTTCTATTCTAATAGGAAAGAGATGGGGCACAGGCACCTTCAAATCAAAGCAAAACCAAAAACCAATAATGTAAACAATGTCAGACTTCTGGAACTCACCTATCCGGACCCCAAAGGACTTGAATAACTCCACTTCTGTGGCTATACCATCCCCAGTGCATATAGCTCACCTCAGAGGCTCAGGACAGCTACACATCACAGCTGTGGGTGTCCTTAGTGATCATTCCATTTTATGACATCTCCAAAATACTGTGCTCTCCTCTGCAACTGGTCTGTGCCTTCACAAATAGTCTCTCCTGGGATCTTTTCAGTAGCACTGATCCTGCCACAAGGTGCCAAGTCTCAACCTCTCTCCATAACCCCTTCATTCCTGAGCTGCTATCATACTGAGGCTGCTTCTTAACCAGTGTTCTCTCTTGGCCTCAGCTGCTCTCCATGGCCCCTTCATTCTTTCAAAACTAGCTCCACCTAGGAGAGTCTTACACATTTCCAACTTCATCTGCTGGCACAAAGTAGAGAGTCAGTCTCCTCTGGACCAGAGTTTCTGTGAGATGACCTTGAGGACATATGCCCAAAGATTTGACCTCAATGATGTTCATCTTTTCTTCATCAACACAAATACCTTACTTAGCTCTATCTAAGCAGGGTGGTCTGTCCCAGTAAAGTTAAGTTTTTATTTTGATTTTGTTGTATAAACACTTTGATTTTGCTTATGTATTTCAACAACTGATTTGATAAATTCCCCAGCTCAAATAGTATCTTGATGATCTGCCTCATGTTTTAGGAAATATTCTTTAAAGTTTCAGGTCATTAGTGTTCATTTTGAAGGCTACTTCTACAATCAGGAAAATTTGGAGATAAAATACAATCATAGCAATTGATCAAGAAACTGTGTTTGTTGATAAGAGATCATTGAAATAACAGATATTTAAGCTGAAGAAATGCTATTTACAGACATTCTGTGAACAAGACCATTTTACTAGGTAGTATAAGTATTAACAAGCATTTAAAAAACTTTTATTTTACACTAACTTTCCAAAAAGAAATTCAGACTTAGAAACAGGAAAAAAAAAGAAAAAAAAAAAGAAAACATACGTGTGACCACAGCACCCATAAGGATGGGGAAGGAGAAGCAGTAGCTCATGGGTGGCTAGGCTACACAGTACATTTGAAAAAGCCCTGGATATACAGTAAGATCTTATGTTAAAAAAAAACACAAAAATGAATAAAACAACAGATTACTGAATTATGCTTAAGTTTTTACATATGTAAATATAAAAATTCACTCATTTTAAATGTGAATAAAAACAATATGGTATAGAATTATTTTATAAATGTACATCACTTGTCTCTATTTTTGAAATTATGACGTTTTACTATTCATAATTATCCAAAATGATACGTTTTATGTAGATCAATAAAACCAGAATTATTCAAATTCATAATCTCATTTTATGCTATTTTCTGCTGTATATCAAGGTACTGGGCTAAGACTTTGAGGGATGTGCATGGTTGAAAATGGCATGACTTTTGTTTTCAAGAGGAATATAATTCGTTAAAGAAGATATCACACACATAAGCATAAATCGTTGTAAAATAGAAAACCATGCAGTATGAATCAAAGGGAAGCAAATCTGACAGACACAGGAGTACAACTCTAAAGCCCGAGAAATAGGCACTCATTAACTCCTCAGAATGCCTACTGATGACAAGAGAGTTCTAACTATCTGTCCCTGGTGAGATGAGGAAGTGCTCGGTGTGCACTTTCTATTTGTATATGCACAGGAAATATTTTACTATTTACTAGGACAATATTTGGGTTATAATTCAGTTTACAATTCTTCTGATATGTCTGGGAATAACTAGGAAAAATAATTGGGGAAATATATATTCCTTCTCATAACGGTGGCATAAAATATGTACTTTAATCATCAATAGATATAAGCAACTGCTGCAGGAAAGAATTTGAAACACAAATCTCTCATGCAGCTGCTGTTACACTCTTATCTCCCTAATGCAGTGCCATCAGAGGTAAATGAAGAAAGCGGGCTTCTGTATATTACATTAGCCACAAGAGGAAACTCACAGAAACCTATTAATGTGAGTGAAGCATATTAACAATGATGAAAAATGTTAGTCTGAGGAGTTCAAACAAAGTTCATTCTCTCATATTATGTTTTATTCCAATGATGCCTGAGAGGAAGTTTTGAGCATATCAATTGCTTTTTGACAATTGCAGAATTATTTTCATGACTGCTAAAGGTTTATGTGGGTCCTACTGTTAAACTTGATCGCCTGGTTAATTGTTCTTCTTTTGTGGTAAACATCAGAGATCTTATAACTGATGAAATTGAACCTGACTTTGAGATTCTACCCACTAGCCTGTGGGGTCTTAGAATGTGCTTCCCCCTCTGCACTCGATTCTGCCTCTCCACTAACCTCAAGAAATGCCAAGAAAACTGTATCAATGAAAACCATACTTTTCACAAAAAACCTCTAAGCAATTTTCTTTTCTATTTTTTTTTTTACAGGATCTCATCTAGCTCAGCGGGTTTCCATCTAAATATGTAGCTGAGGATGACTTTGAACTCCCTGTCCTCATGGCTCTATCTCCCAAATGCTGGAATTAGAGGCAGGCGGCATCTCTCCTGGCTTCAAGAATTTTCAAAATAAATAGTAACATACACGTAATGTAATTTTGGTACTTTTAAGCTTTGGAACTAATTCAGACCCAGGAAGATATTGGAAGATATCATCTCTTCAAAATTTGACTAAGCTCATTGCAAAGTTTAAACTTAATGTATCTTCCTCCATTTGTGTCTTCTGACAGAAATCTCTCACGCCAGACAAGTGAGGTGGGTGTGCACACAATGCGCACTCACAGTAAACGAAGCCCAAGCAGATCCAAGAACATGTGCAGGATACGAGCTTGCCGGCTTTGTCTCCTTCCTTCCCGTTTTGTTTCTGTTTTCATGATAAATAACTAAACATTAATAACTACTACCAAAAATCTGTATTAATGTTTTGGGATAATTTGTTACTCATCTGGGTTTCTTTATTTACCCCCATGGATGAAAGTGTGCATAATAGAAATTTATTTATATATTTATAAAAATTTTATTTATAAGTATCTAAAATACTTATGCAATAGCTATTAGTATCAGGAATTAGTGGTGGTTGCTAAAACAATAACTAAATAAAGTTTTAGATGCAAATGGCCTGAATAAAAAAGAAATAGAAGAACTTTACTATGTTACCCGTTTAGTATAAGGAAGTGAAATGTCATGAATAACTGCAAAGACTGGTCCTAAAATTCAGTGCTAATAGATATATCTATAAAAGGTATAGATATAGTTTGTAGCAATTACACTCAAGACCACTTTTATATCCTTGTGCATGTGTTAAGAGGCCTTAATGACAATCATGGCAATCCTTTCCTAAAGATATGCATATATAATATGATTATTATGTATAACAAAAATGTAAGTTAGGGAAATATTTGCATTCTTGTTGATTCATGATATTTTCAAAGAAGTTTTAGAAGAGGAAATCCTTGTGGCATCCTAAGAGAGGTCTGAACAAAGCCATTCCCACAGGTATATTGCACAGAGTCCATAAATGAGAGAAAAATCCAAAATATTCCAAAAAAGTGTTGAAGCTGCACAGTCACTCCTTCCTCACCATAAAATAGTTGAGAAAAATGATTGATCCATAGAGGAAAAGAAAGTAGAGCCTGTGGACCTGAAACATCCCTATTCTTCCTGGAAAGCAGAAAGCTAAAATAAAGAGATTTATGTGGAGAGAATGCGACTGGTTAAGGTGCACCTGTCCGATCAGAAGGTGATGTAATTAGAAGAAGCCAAATGAAAGTAGCTATCAAGGTGTTATTGTTCAAATGCGAGAGCAACAACAAAAGAAATAGAAAAGCTTCAGCTCAAAGATTCCTACTTACCTGTGACACAGTACTGGGAACCGGTAAATGAATTCAGAGTAGAAAGGGAGAATTATTTTGTTATAGACCAGCCCCTAACAAAATAATCCTGACTTTCTGTGGATTAGAAGGTCAAGAGAGAAGAATTAGGAGTGGAAGGGTTCTCACTAGAGAAGAGCCTTACTCTAATACCTGTGATGGGGATATGGCTCAGTGGTTAATACCTGTGATGGTGATATGGCTCAGTAGACAATTGTCCTTCATTATCTCCCAGTATCCATCCATAAAGCACGTACCTTGAGATGGACACAGGAGCACTCCAGTGGCAAACTTTCTACCCAGTCTCCATGAGATTAAAACTGAGTGAAGGAATCTGTCTCAAACACTAAGATACAATGATAGAGGAAGACAAATGACATTGGCCTTTGATTTAAACATGCACGCACACACACACACACACACACACACACACACACACACACACACACACGAAAGATCCAAAACAAAAACAAACAAACAAACAAACAAGCACCAGAAAGGTGTTCTGTAGCATGTGTGGGAATTTTATACTGTGGTTTCTAAATACTTTGAAATACAAATGTGTATATGATCATGGCTAGCTGTGAAGAATATGATGGGGTCAGTGAGTTATAGATGAAAGAGTTAATCTGTCCACTTTTGGTGGCTGTGCTCTCTCCCCAAGTTATGATTATGTTGTAAAACCCTCAACAGTTGCAGGGCCTTCGAACCTTCACCTCTTAATACAGATTTGTGAGAAATGTGTGTGTGTGTGTGTGTGTGTGTGTGTGTGTGTGTGTGTGTGTGTGTATGTGTGTGTGTGTGTGTGTGTGTCTGTGTATGTGTTAGAATGGATAAAAGAATAAACATTCCCAAACACTTTCAAAATCTACCATTCACATAGCAAACTGCATTTGGTTTCAAGGCCCATTAATAAGGGTATGTGTTTTTACTTTTTGTTTTTGTTTTTCTGGCCTGTACCCCCTTCTCAGTGAGCTGTTGTTTACTTTACATGAAAGGCAATATGTATGTATATAGACAATATATATATATGTATATATATAGCCTTTCATTTCATATATATGTATATCTATCATTGATCCATCATCTCTCTATCTATCATCTATCTATCATCTATATATATCATCTATCATTTATTATCTATCATCTATCTATCTATCTGTCTATCTATCTATCTATCTATCTATCTATCTATCTATCTATGATTATCTAAATCTACCATTAATGCTTGTATTTACTCCCAGCATCCTTTTCATTGGCTTCAGTTTGTCCTTTGTGTCATTTAATAGTTTATGAAGTATCCTTGGATTCATAAAATCAACACAATTTTACTTATTGCTGTTACTCTTAATTGTCCTAATCTTGAAAGTACAATTAACTATGGCACCATAAATACCCTAAACTACAAAGAAATGGGGAACGTTTCATTTTCCAGGACAAAATGGGTCCATTTTAGAGCAGCTTTGCTCTCCTGTCCTTCCACTCAGGCTTTCTGTGAACGATCCTGCTTTGCTGAGTATTGGCACCGGGTGCTGCTGTCCATCTGTCATAGTGGAAGTTTGCCTGTTTTAAACTGTGATAAGAAAAGCATGCTTGAACATAAGTGCCAGCAGAATATAGACTTGGTTTTTAACTCTGCATTTCTAACACTACCCTTTGGGCAGGATGCCATGATGTCTGTAGTAGATTTGGTGTTTCAGAGGGGGTGTTACGTTAAACTTGATGCTATCCTGAATTGCATGCCTTGCTCATGACAAATTTTGTTCTGTTCAGCAGTAAAAAAAAAAGAATCACAATTAGCATTGTTAAAGGTACATATTCTAATAAAGGTGTGTGAATCACAGCAGATTCCACTTGTGAAGGTAATGCAGTGAACGAGTATGGGATATAATTGTTCTTCCATCTGCAATACTCCAAAATGTTTACTCTAGTTTCCACTTCATTTTGAGTATCTTTGATTTATTTGGCAGAGGGTATGTAGTTTTACATTCAGAAGTTAATCTTAGGAACGGGGGAGATGGATAAGAGGGCTCTCTGAACAAGTATAAGGAAGGAAACTCAAATCCCCAGAAACCACCTACAAAGCTGAGCATCTTTGTGTTCATAGTGGAACCACAGCCCAACGGGGGGCCCAGAAACAGAACTACTCAGATTGGCTGGTCGCCAGCCTAGCTCTGGATTTAATGAGAGAATTTATCCTGCAGGACTAAGGTGGAGAATGACAAAGCAGGACTCCAATGCCATCCTCTGGCCCTGCACATGCCCGTGTGTGTGTGTGTGTGTGTGTGTGTGTGTGTGTGTACACACACACACTGGATTAGCTTGAAAACTTGGCAATTTTACCATTTCAGAAGCAATCTGACAATAGTTTGGATAAGAAGTTCATTACACATAGAACAAAGTTGGTAGCGAATTAACTAGAACTACTGAAATACTTGTTTTCCTAAATTTTCTAAACTCTCAGAAAATCACAAAAACTGATGAATGAATATCAATACTCACAATACAACTTGGTAAAAATTAGACAACCTGAGACTCACTGAGCATAAAGAACAAAGACAGAAGCTGCTAGATTTATCTTACAATGATATTTCATACATCATGTATTTTCCTTATATTTTTATCTTTCAGATGAACAAATATCTACTGAAAATAAAATAACTATTGTCAATTGATCATGATTCTTTGTGATAATTAATCCTACTCAATTTAATAATAAATTAAGCCAGCTAAAGTAGGGCTAATTCAATGACATAAAAATATTACTACAGATGAAAATTATTGATGTCTCTCCACATGAAAAATGAGTAATATTAGCTGCTAAGACATTTTCAATGTTGTAGATGTAGATTAATTATATAAATAAGAGTACAGCATGACACTTCTTAAATTTTATTTACTATACCTTGATCCCATTAAGACTCCATGTTACTTTCAAATCTGCTTCTCTCCCCAGTGTTTTCTTCCTAAAGCTTATTTTGGATTTAAATCCTCATTTTTTTCAACTGTTTTTTTTTTTCCATTTTTCATTATTCATTTATTCCAAAATAATTTATCTGACTTTAGACTTCAGTATGCTAAGGGATATTTCATACACTAGGAAATATTTTTAAAAACAGACAAGCAAAACATGCTTTTCACCTTGTTGAACTTGCACTTCAGAGAAAGATCATAGCAAGAAAATAATTCTCAGGAGCATGAAACGTGAGTGACTGCCATGAGTCTGAGTCTAGCCTGGGATAAATAGGGAATATCATGCTAGCAAGAAGTGCATAACAACACCTTGTCTCAAAATAAATACGTATTACGATTTCATCACTACTAACGAGTTCTGTGGAGAGGCAGTCACATTTAGGATATTCAAGCAGAGAGTTACTCAGAAGAACTATTTCAGATGGAACATTCTGGAAAAGCTGTCAACGGAACTGGCAGTTCCTCAGAAGTAAATGATGTAAGAAATGAGAGCAGCGATGAGGAGAGAGGAGAAAGAAGCGTCTAACTCAGAGGAATAGAAGCTAGACCATTTCCATAATTAATGACATTTGTGAGATCAGCAGAACACGGCCAGGTAGGAGAATAGGAAACGATGCAACAGCACCAGAAAAATAATCAGAGAAAATGTGTATGAATGACTGTTTTTAGTGGTTTGCCTTCTTGATTTAAAATAAGGACCAAAGTTAGTGACTTTGTTTATGAGTTTTTGAGATAACATTAAAACCACACAGCATATTGCTCTGAATATAATATGTTCTTTTGTTATCTTTATTTATTATGTGCTTATTTAAATATGAAAGTTCAGAGAAATTCCCAGGTTGCTATTATTATGAACTTAAACACATCTTTGATGATGTTGGTAAAACACTAGAAAAATATTTATAAATATTCAGGTTGCCTCAAACAGTTCTTTGGTTTCCTAGTGGTGCTGGGACAGTGTCCTCTGCAGACAAGCTCAATGATTTATCTGATCTTGCACAAACTTTCAGATATATAGTTAGAACATAAATGTTGGACTTGTACGCTCCATGCTTTCATGTCCTTTTTATTTGAATATGTAGAATGACTTTATTAGATGTTAAATCTGTTTTAAAAGTAATCTTTGACCAAACTATCTTCAATATAGTTTAAATCACAGTTCCCAAGAATCAGAGAAAGAATTCTGACACATCTTCATTCATGATTAGATGAACTCGGTTTGAATTTAAAGTCATGATATTTTCAGTACATTACTTTACCCATCAGAGCCACAAATTGGGAAAGTTTAATTATATTGCTTTTAACCAGGAACTATTTTTGATTTAATTAAATATAATCTGTAAGCCTGAGCATGATAAAATTTTGAATAAATGGGTGAATAAAATAACAAACATGAATTGTTTCAACTATTTCAAGTCCCATGGAGGGTCGAAGCAATGAGGAATTATTAAAGCATAAGTATGCAATGTCCAAGCAAAAACTAATACTCTGAATTGTAACCACATATCCTAGTGAGTTCAAATATTTATACAACATTAACTCACAAAGGAGAATTACTTAGAAATCTGTTTCACAGTCTGGTAACATCTAATTTTGCTTATTTGTATGGCAGCATATTTAGAGAACGTCCTATCTCTCTGCAGTGTTTAGACTTCATGGTTACATACGGGAGAAAGCACTTGCAAATTTGAATTACTTATTTGCAAAAGGATTTACTTTGTATTTTACTTCTCAGTTGACATACCAAAAACACAATGTAGGAATGTGTTTACCTCTATTTAGCTTTCTGCTTTTCATAACTTGACTGTAAAATGAAATGGTGTGCGCCTGATTAGACATCATTGCGGTTGCTCTTCCCCGTGGCTTTGTTATAAACATGGGATGCCAGAGTCGCTGGAAGAATATATCCATTCAGATATGGATGAAGTCAGGCTGTACCCAGTGATAGTTTCTGAGTTCTGGATGCTCTGTCACAGGCTCCATTTCTTAAAAAGATAGCACACATGCTTGACACCAGCTAGACCTCAGGCAGGGATGCCATGCGTGCGTTTCTGGACCTTCACCTGTCACAAATGGTTGATTATGCACTTCCCTTTATACTTATGTATTGTAAGAAAACAGTGTGAATAGTTATCTATTTAAATGGAAAAATATTTAAACACGAAAACAATTTATTTAATAGTATTATCTAAACCCATTAGTCACTACCGCCCAATTTTTTATTTTTTTTTTATTTTATTTTTTTTGGTTTTTCGAGACAGGGTTTCTCTGTGTAGCTTTGCGCCTTTCCTGGAACTCACTTGGTAGCCCAGGCTGGCCTTGAACTCATAGAGATCCGCCTGCCTCTGCCTCCCGAGTGCTGGGATTAAAGGCGTGCGCCACCACCGCCTGGCCCAATTTTTAAGATATTAAATTGTACCAAAAAAATAACAAAACAGCTCTTGATGTACATGAATTCTGTGAACATGTGTGTGGTGGGTTTATGTTTTTATGTGTGTTAGGTATTAGTTGAAGAACACTACAGGTCAAAAATTGAATCCATTTCCTAAACTTTTTACATATGAGCCTTCACAGTTTTGAAATTCTCAAGGATAATGTGTTGTTAGTTCAAAAGTGTCACTTCATATGAGTTATGAAATTTAACTTAAGTAACTCACATAAATATTTTTCAAAGTATAATAAAGCATGTTCTTTATTAATGATTGATGTAGAAGGGCCTAGGCCACTGTGAGTGGTGCTGTCCTTGGGCATGGGATGTGTAAGAGACAAACTGAGCAAGCCATGAGAAGCAAGGCAGTAAGCATCATTTCCCCACAGCCTCTGTTTTAATTATTGCCTCTGGGTTCCTTCCTTGAGTTCCTTTCTTGATTTCCCTTTACAATAAACTATAAGCTATGAGACAAAATAAATTCTCTTCTCCCCATGTTTATTTTGATTAGTGTTTTAACAAACAATAGAAAGCAAATTAGGACCCTGACCACTAATCTGTGATGCTCCACAAGCCTTGGAAAGAAGTATAAATGTCCCCTTTGGAACAGAACACTGAACAGTCACTTGTTAGTGAATCCGAAGTATTTACCTTTACAGTTGCACACTACAAACAGAAGATTCTCTCAAGGCTGAGAGAAACACTAGCCTATGGAGATAAACATACATATTCAGAAAGCAGTTTAACTGTCCACTTAGCAAATAGTAGTGGTTTCCTCTCTAAGACCTAGAACACTTTTAGTCATGTGTTATTGACCTGGTTTACAGTACTGAGTGCAATTTCCTTCTTGCAGAACAGGCCTTAAATCCAACCAGCAATCTGTCAGTTAACTCTGTAACTGTCATGATAATATTGTACATTTTGGTACATCTTGACTAGCAGAACTGTATTCTACCTCACAGGTATTTTTTAAGCTTTCTTCTAAATTGTATATTGTGAATTTCTGTTTATGACATAGTTAAGTAAATGCTTCCTGGATTAACTTCAAAATGTAAAATAATATGTAGCTGAAGTTTTCCTGTGTCCCAGCCTGCCAGTGGTGAGGACAAATCTCTCCCACTTGTGTCCCCCAAGTAAACACACAGAGGCTTATATTCCTGGATGCTGGATGGTAGACTGAGCAGAATTCTCCAGAGAACACTGCTGGACTGCACTCACCTCTCCCAAACCCTGTAAACTATCCCTTTACTTTGAAGTTACCCCCCAAAATAAATCTCCCTTTTAACTACGTGGAGTTGCCTTAATATTTCCACCAATAATAATAGAATAGTCTATTCATGCAAATATAATTTTTAATTTTTAACATTTGATTCAATATTTATTATATTTTGCAACACTTTGCATTGCAAAAACTCTGTACCTAGCATACATTTGTTTAAATGTGCATATCCAGCTACTCAATGAGTAGAAATAGCCTAAATCTTATTAACTCTAGTGACTTCCCTCATAACCATTTGAATGTAAAATGGATGTGACTGCCAAAGATTTTCTAATGTATTAAGTCTCTTTAGTTGCATAAAAGATAAAGTAACCCTGGAATGGAACATATTCCAAAATTCTGGTGGTTCATGAAGTGAAAAATTATTGGCTTGATTTTTTATAGAATTTGAAAGGTCAAGAGGGTAAGCAGATGGCTAGCTGTAGAATTTATTGCACATTAAGCAATTGTTTTGATGTGCCAGGCAAAGTCCTGGAAGCTTATGAGACTGTAAAATGCAATGACCCTGCATTAGACTAAGGGTTCAGCTCATGATACGCATGAAATTTTAGCGATCACATCCATCACTAGTTTATTACCTGTCCAAAACTCACACTATTCAATGCAATTAATATCCTGCACTGTAGTTTTTTACTACTGCTCTTTTCTTAACCTCTTTTTTAAAAAAATCTTGGTGTTTTATTCATCTTTTATAATATTACTAAGTTCAGGATAATCAAGTGACAACTCAGCAATGCTGAATGATTTTCTAGTAACTTTCAGTACTCATAGCAATAAAATTTTATAAGGGATATAAAGAATTTAGATACTCAATCCCACATACTCTCCAATATACATGAGTAATTTCATTGTCATCAAAGCTTTTGAATGCAGGGAACAGCAGTATTTTTTCATAACTATATAAAATGCTTAAGACAAATGCTCTCCCTTAAAAAAGTTAATCTGAAGAATATACTCTAGGTTATTACCACTGCAGAATGTTTCTCTCAAATCAAATAAAAACAAACAAAATTGTCAAAGACAAATAAACACCTTACAGGCCTAAAGAAATGCTTTTGGCAGGCTATTTGTAATGTGAAGAAAATAAAATTTACCAGTATCTTATGAAATACCTCGCTAGAGTACACTGTGTTGGATGATATCATGAAATGATGCCTAAAATCTTAATATTTATTCAAGGCCTGGGCTGAAGAAGGAACTTGTACAAGCGGCATAATTTTAAGAATAAAATGTCATTGTTAATTAATTCTGAGGTTTAAACTATTTGGCACTTACTAAATTTAAGAATGTCATTCAAATAAGCATATTTCTATTAATGTTGTCTAATAATCCAAATGCCTTATGATTCAAAATTAACAAAAAGTATAAACCGTGGTCAATCAGTGTGTTCACTGTCTTGCCACTAATTTTTGCTACATTTAATTGTGTTTAATTAGGTAGCAACAACTTTTGAGCATATTTAACCAGGCAAACTTCAACAAAATGTACATGACATTTAAAAAAAAAAGAGTTTAAATGATAACACATTTTAGAGAAAACAACTCAAATGTCAAAACATCGCACATGAAAGATCATTTATTCCCAAGGTACAACTTCATTCAGTGTTCTCCCTACAGCGTCTGCAGTGCACCAGGAGAGGCTTTGTAATAACTGACAGCTGTAGTAAGATTTCAAGCAAAGGAAGGGATACAATGTATGTCAAGTTTTTTCTCAGTGTTTGAATCCTTGTCTTAAAATATAATATTCAGAGGTTGGGGATTTAACTCAGTGGTAGAGCACTTGCCTAGCAAGCGCAAGACCCTGGGTTCGGTCCTCAGCTCTGGAAAAAAAAAAAAAAAAAAATATATATATATATATATATATATATATATATATATATATATTTCAAAAGAATGTGTTTAATGGTTCAAATGGGTATTGCAATTCTGAGTGGGGAGAGGTATATCAATATAACCCCAGCATTTCAAGTCTACTGGAGTTCTTAGAAGTGAATATGTGGAAAATACTTTACCCTCTAGAATTAACTTTCATCTTTCCTCTAAGTAAGAAGGTTGGGACTACACATCTGCTCTAAGCTAGCACTGTGTTAGGCTGACTACAGTAAGAAGTACTTTGCTTAAAGAAACATCTGATTGTAATCCTAATTCAGTTTCTTCATTGCCATCATTCATAACATAATCTCCTCCCTGAAGCAATGCTTGAGAATTAAATAAAATGAATCTATGAATTCTGTAAATTCATTTATGGTACTTGGACAATGTCTTTTAAAAATGTGTATATTTCCAAACTTTTCCTTTTCTCTTCTAGATTCGTGTGTGTGTGTGTGTGTGTGTGTGTGTGTGTGTGTGTGTGTGCGCGCGCGCAATATACAAAATTAAGGCACATTGACAAAGAAGACCTCATAAAACTTAAAGCTTCTGTACAGCTAAGGAAACAATTAACCAAGCAAAACTGCCCACAGAATGGGAAAGTCTGTTTGCCAGCTGTACATCTGAGAGAGAATTAATATCCAATTATACAAAGAACTCTAAAATGAAGTTAAGGAAACAAATGACCCAATCCAAATGGGTCAAGAGCGTTCTAGATAGAAGAAGTAAAAACAAAAATCACTGTCAGATGTGGGGTTGGTGAAGACCTTTTCCCATTCTGTAGGCTGTCCCTACTGTTTCTCTCAGTGTCTGTGCTACTGGTGTTATATTTAGGAAGTGATCTCCTATGCCTATGCGTTCAAGAGTACTTCCTACTTTCTCCTCTATCAGGTTCAGAGTAGCTGGACTTATGTTGAGGTCTTTGATCCACTTGGACTTGAGTTTTGTGCACAGTGACAGATATGGATCTATTTGCAGCCTTCTGCACGTTGATATCCAGTTATGCCAGCACCATTTGTTGAAGATGCTTTCTTTTTTCCATTGTACAGTTTTGGCTTCTTTGTCAAAAATTATATGTTCATAGGTGTGCAGATTAATGTCAGGGTCTTCAATTTGATTCCATTGGTCCACATGTCGGTTTTTATGCCAGTACCAAGCAGTTTTTAGTACTGTAGCTCTATAGTAGAGTTTGAGGTCAGGGATCGTGATGCCTCCAGAGGTTGTTTTATTGTACAGGATTCTTTTGGCTATCCTGGGTTTTTTGTTTTTCCATATGAAGTTGAGTATTATTCTTTCCAGGTCTGTGAAGAATTGTGTTGGTATTTTGATGGGGATTGCATTGAATCTGTAGATTGCTTTTGGTAAGATTGCCATTTTTACTATGTTAATCCTGCCTATCCATGAGCATGGGAGATCTTTCCATTTTCTGACATCTTCTTCAAATTCTTTTTTCAGGGACTTAAAAGTTCTTCTCATATAGGTCCTTCACTTGCTTGGTTAGTGTTACCCCAAGGTATTTTATATCATTTGTGGCTATTGTAAAGGGTGATGTATCTCTGATTTCCTTCTCAGCCTGAAGGTCTTCACCAACCCCACATCTGACAGAGGACTGATATCCAGAATATATAAAGAACTCAAGAAATTAGACATCAAAATGCCCAACAGTCCAACTAAGAAATGGTCTATAGAACTATACAGAGAATTCTCAACAGAAAAAGCTCAAATGGCTGAAAGACATTTAAGGAATTGCTCAACATCCTTAGTCATCAGGGAAATGCAAATCAAAACGACTCTCAGATACCACCTTACACCTGTCAGAATGGCTAAGATCAAAAACACTGAAGACAGCTTATGCTGGAGAGGATGTGGAGCTAGGGGAACTCTCCTCCACTGCTGGTGGGAATGGAAACTTGTACAACCACTTTGGAAACCTGTATGGCACTTTCTTAGAAAATTGGGAATCAATCTCCCCCAAGACCCAGCTCGTGGCTTACCAGTACTTTACATGTTCCTTGTCTTGGCAGAGGCTCCAAGCAGTCTCCTCCTTCCCTTCCTGTTCTCTTAACTCTCCTCTCTGTTAGTCCCACCTATGCTTCCTGTCTGGCTACTGGCCAATCAGTGGTTTTATTTATATAGAGCGATATCCACAACAATCTCTGTCTCTATCTCTGCCTCTGTGTCTGTGTATATCTATGTCTCTCTGTCTCTCTGTCTCTCTCTGTGTGTGTTCCTCTCTTGCAGACTGTGGAGTCTCATTTGTGTTGGCTGACTAGACTCAGGTCTTTCCTGGAGGATACACCAGATGTCACAATATTGAAGAGAACTTACTTTCCCTCCCCCAGAAGCCATCACATGCCAATAGTTCCTCATTAGGGGAAGTTCCTGCATGTGGGGATTTTATGTCTTGATTATGTACAAGTATTGTTCATGCTGTCACAATCCATGTAAATTCATATGTGCACCTGGAAAAAACCTTCCTTTCAAGTCATCTTCCAGCCCTGGCTCTGACAATCTTTCTCTTCTTTTCTACGTAGATGCTTGAGCCTTAAGGAATGGGGTATGATGTAGACATCACATTTATAATGGAACATTCCAATCACATCTCCCAATTGCTGCATTTTACCAGTTATTAATTGCAGTCTACTCCAGGAAGGAGCTTCTTTGCTTAGGGTTGAGCACTACATTGATCCATGGGTACAGCTGGAAGTCATTAGGAGTCATTCTATTGAATGTGAACTTTTATGGTCAGAATCTATCAAATTCTAATTTTTTTTTCATGAAAAACTTATTTTGGGGAGATTTTGCAGAAGAGTTTATGAACTGAGCAACATGATGTATTTCAGATTTAATTTGTTGCCAACAAGAAAGCAGATGAAATGCAAGGATGGAAGCATTTATGTACAATAAAACCTAAAACTCTGATAAAGATTATTTGCTTTGAATTATTATTTTTTCAAACTACATTCAGTCCTTCTAAATTGACCCCAATCATTAAAATTACAATCACCTTTTATATAAACAAGATATTGGTTAATGGCTGCAGGTGGAAATCAATATTTGTAAATCATATGAAAATAAAATGAGGAAAAATAGCACAAAATACCAACTTTATTAAAAACATAGATCTCCGTGATGAATTACAGCACAAGCATCACCTGATGGTTCTTGTCAGCTCCTTCTTCATTGTTTATCTTTTATTTACTTCCTTTCTGACGAATGGACCTAAAATAGCTTCACCTAAAATAGCTTCACATTATTGCCACACATTTTCATCATAAACAAGTTTCCCAATAATGACAATTTGCCTCAGGACCCATTCTTCTGTTTGAATATGTGAAACTATTTAGAAGACAAATCACAGTACCTGCCTATTAAATGGGGAAGACTGTTTCCATCTTTATTTTTCACTCTGGGCACTAAAAGTCTTCAGCAATCTGTGAATAAAAACAAAAGAGCAATCTGAAGGACTTTGAAGATTTCCTCTCCTTAATAATGCTTTTAGAACTTAAGGGATGTCAAAGACAAATTATACTATATAAAGAAATCTTTGTTTACCTCTTTCATAACTAAATCAGATTATGTAACACCTCTTTACTGATTAATTATGATATTGCTTCTATTTTCTGTTCCTCACCAAATATTTTGTAAGCTTATTATGCGTTTACCATCATGTAAAATACTGAAGAAGGATTCCTGGGATAAGTTGGGCAGACAGGATTTTGCCTCCACTCCTAACTGACATTTGTATAGTCCTTCTGCAATAAATAGTAGTTTCAATTATTCAAAAGAAAAATAACGTTTAAAGTAGAGTTAAAAAATTTAGCCAGTCTGTAGCTAGAGTTTTCCTGCCTGGCCCACAGTCAGGACAAACCTCTCTCACCCGCCAGTCCCACAGCTGCTCAGACCCAACCAAGTAAACACAGAGACATATTGCTTACAAACTGTAATGCCGTGGCAGGCTTCTTGCTAACTGTTCTTATATCTTAAATTAGCCCATTTCTATAAATCTATACCTTGCCATGTGGCTCGTGGCTTACCGGCATCTTCACATGCTGCTTGTCATGGCGGCGGCTGAAAGTGTCTCTGCCTCAGCCTTCCACTTCCCAGAATTCTTCTCCTCCTTGTCCTGCCTATACTTCCTGCCTGGCCACTGGCCAATCAGTGTTTTATTTATTGACCAATCAGAGCAATTTGACATACAGACCATCCCACAGCACCAGTCTGTGGTCAAGCAGTTATAAAATGTATTATCAGAAATAGAATGTTGTTACTCCTTGGTTCAGACTTCTCTGTGTGCACAGGCTGCCTTAGAGATGGAGTTCCTTTGGATTCAGCTCCCCCAGTGCTGGAATTGCAGGGCAAGCAACACTTGTCTGTCCAGTAGAAAGAAAATTTGAAACTACAAAATACAATTGAACAGGAAGAGGTCCAATATGATATGGATTCATATAGTATCTTTACCGGAAATTAGATATTAATTTTTATTATATATGTTGTAAAACAAAAAGAAATACTGGAGTGAAAAGTGATTCAAGTTTTGGGAAATGGATTATGAAAAATGTCATATATATTTCTTTGATAAAATAAATTGAAGTTTAATATTAAGACAGATATAGATTTAAATACTATAGTTTTATTGCTCTTATAATCATTATTTAACTTAAAGGATTCTGTGAGTTGGCAGAAATGAACAGTTAGATTCTGGAAGAATCAATGCTTACCACATTGAAATCTGCCTTGTGTTCAGTGATTTCAGTGCCTTGTTTTCTTGTGTGTGTGCACGTGTGTGTGTGTGTGTGTGTGTGTGTGTGTGTGTGTGTGTGTGTTATTTAATTTTATTTCATTTTACATTCCAACCACAGTTCCCCCTCCCTCCCCTTTTCCAGCCCCCACCCCATCCCATATCCAATCCTCAGAGGGAAGAAGGCATCCCTCCCTTGCGGTGTCAACAAAGCCTGGCATGCCAAGTTGAGGCAGCACCAAGCCCCCTCCCTGCATCAAGGCTGCTTTGTTTTCAATATATTATATAGAATTAAAGTGTTCCTTTGAGATATAGAAAATATCATTTATTGTTTACAAGTGAAGTTTTGGGTTTTAATAAACTGTATCCAAAGCATAAAAAGGCCTTTTGGAAGTTAACTTTGCTTTAATAAATCTGTGGGAATCCTGTGCCCAGTGATCTTTCTAATGTTTAGAGGTCATTAGATGCCTTTCTGCACAAACTCTGCTCTCAGGGCTCCTAGATTGTTTCTTCTCTTCCTCTTTGCTGTCCTTTATTTCACATCTGATCTGATTAATAGCTACACCAATTTATACTGACATATTATATAGCAATTCTTCTATTAGGAAGAAAGTATGGTAGACCAAAGTAACATATAGTTCCATACCTAGCTTTTTAGTCATTTTCATGTATTCTAGATTTTATTTGAGAAAAAAATGGTGAAGTATCATTGAGAAATTCTTCTCTATTCCTAATAATAACGGGCCTTAAATTATGTACATTTATTATAAATTTACACATGGTAAATATCAATTATTTCAAGATATTTTATGTTCTTCTTAATATTTTATAAATAGTACAGGGACCCAAATTCTATAATTAACTATAGTATTTCTTTAATCTTTTGATATGTTTAAAATTTAAAGGGTTTTTACCAATTAACATGTACCTATAGAAACAAGTTAAACTTGAAAATAGAATCAATGGAAACAAAAATGTGGTATAAGTCAGAGAGAAATGTGAAATTCTGCATGAATCCCTAAACTAGGCATGGTTGCTCATCTTTTAATCCCAGTTATCAGGAAGCAAAAGGAGATGAAGAACTGTTAGTTGCCAGCTCAGTCTATACAGAAAGTTCCAGGCCATCCATACCTGCACAATGAAACCCTGTCCTAACATAAAACTAAATATTTTGTGTGAAAATAATTTCTCCAATTAAAATCTTGCATATAAATCCATAAGAAATATTTTAGGAAGTTCAGCTTTTAATAGTTTGAAGATGACAATTCAAATCAGAATTCTAACTAAGTAATTTCAGAACTTCCTATAGATTTTTTAAGTGCAACTCCTTCAGAGATTTTTGGGTTTATGATTAAGTTTTAAGGATGTCCATATATGTTTTAATAAATTCAGACTTAACTAGATGAACTCTAGCTACCAGTCTAGGTGGGCTCATCTGTCTGGGCTGCACTTAATTTGGACAAGAGTGTGGTGAAAGATTGGAATCCTACATACATTTCCCTCAGATAACTATTTTTCTCCTCTACTCATACTTAGGAAAATGCTTAGGATCATTATTCTAACATAACAGGTATGAAGAAATTAATTATTTAAATATTTTACCTTCTAAATATTCTTATAACTCATCTTTTCTTTCAGTTCCCAGATTTGTAATATTATCTATCCCCTTTAACATCTATTTTCTCAATTGTGATTCTCTAATATGTTTATACATAATACACAATGCATGTCTTCAGATTCAAATCATCCTATGATATTTGATGCTACCAATAGTATATGGATTTACCTCTCTCTCTCTCTCTCTCTCTCTCTCTCTCTCTCTCTCTCTCTCTCTGTTTTTTCTCTTGGAGTGTCTTTTTCTTACTGTCCCTGCATGTCTTTATGTATCTGTCTATCCTCTATCTATCTAAAATTATTTAGGAAAGAAAAAAAAGAATACAACTATGATAGGAAGAGAAATAGATTGTTCAATAAATAAAAGTGTGTCTATAAAAGGTCAGAAAGGATTGATGATGGATGATAGATGAAAGATAGATAGATGATAGATAGATAGATAGATAGATAGATAGATAGATAGATAGATAGAT
>CABHPR010149957.1:27755-59856 GCA_902168415.1 Peromyscus melanophrys
GATAGATAGATAGATAGATAGATAGATAGATAGATAGATAGATAGATAGATGACAGACAGAGAGAGACCGATAAGTAGATATAGAATTCCTGACAGATGTAACTTAAGAAGGGGTGTTATTTTGGCCCACATCTTGAGGACACAGTCAGTTCTGTCACGGAGGCAGCTGGGTACTGGCATATGCAGTCAGCAGTGCATAATGAATGCAGACTTTCAGCTTGCTTTCTCCTCATTCAGTTCAAGACCCCAGTCAATGGAATGAGTACATTGATATTTAGAATGGGTCTTTCCTTAGAAGTTACCTCATTCCAGAAATTCCCTTACAGAGATGTGCCTAGAAGCATGTCTAGTTCATTTTAAAACATGTCAAGTTGAAAATTAATATAAAAACTATCACATTTTTAACAGTGCTAACAACCAACAAGAAAAGAAAGATCATCCATATCGTACATCAGTCCCTAAAGTGTTCACCACATAATACCTTTTCGATAAATTTATGATAGCTAAGAGCTGCCTGGTTTGGGAACTAAAAATGCCCATGCCTACCAATATACTGCTAAAGGTTGTGAATTTTACTTTTCTGCTGAAAACCACTTAGGAGAAATGTATGAAGTGGTTTAGAAATAGCCATTCCCTTTGGATCAGTAATTGTTATTTGGGGAATCAATATAAACAGACATAACTAGTGCTTGACATAAGAATGAACCTTTCATGTTGTAAAGCCTCTGTTTTTAAAATCATTGATTTTACTTATTCACACCCATACTTTTATTTTCTCTTTTCTGCTATAGTAACAAATCTTTCTGTGCTCATTTATAAGCTTGATCACTTCACTTGTCTGAGATTGCTTTTGACAATATGAACAATGCAGTTATTCCATTATTCCATTGGTTTATTGATTTTCTACATTCTCTCCAAATTCTCCCTCATGTAAGCTCATCTGTCTCTTGCTGTGGAACAATTCTTTTACACTGTAAATATGTATCACTCTCATTGGTTCATAAAGAGCTGATTGGCCTATAGCTGGGCAGGAAGAGATTAGGTTGAAGATCCAGACTAGGAGGATGCTGTGAGAAAGAAAGGAGGAGTCTTGGGAGTCACCAGTCAAACCCAGAGGAAGCAGGATGTGTAAAAAAAAGAGGTAACAAGCCCTGAGCCATGTGGCAGCAAGAAAAGGAATAGAAATTGGTTAATTTAAAATGTAAGAGCTAGTTAGTCAAAAGCCTAAGCTATCGACTGAGAATTTGCAATTAATAATAATTCTCTGTGTGGTTATTTGGGAGCAGGCTGGTGGGGCAGAGCTAACTGGAGGTCCTGATTAAAAACACTGCCTACAAATGGAATTTCAACATGGGCACTTATATTCACATAAAATCTGAGAAAGCTTCAAAGAGGTTCTAAGCACACAAAAACAGAGCCAAATGCAGCTTCCTAGTGTTGTGTCTCTCATGATGGCTGCAGTACAGAGTTGTCTCTCTCAGCAGCTGCCTGCTGGATGGAGCCAGCCACCAACTGCCATGTGCTAGCGCCATTCACTAAGCTGAGCAGTGCTGGCAGCTGACATAACAATTTCAGACTCATTTCAAGTGATCAAAAAACAATACAGATGCTCAGTAAAGACAGACCCAGATGGAAAAAAAAAAACTCTAAATGAGTAACAGTATGTTTAAAAATATACATAGGCTTGGGAGAGAAAAGAAAAAGGAGGGTATATAGTCATAGATCAAAAATAGTTTAAAAATAATGAAATCTTTAAAAAGGAATTAAAGTAATAAAGCAGATAATAAGTCATGTAAAGATAGGAAATACACAGTCTGGATCCTATATGTTATTCTGCTGTCTGTGAATTTTTTGACTGCTGATGAAGGAATGATACCTGCTTATTTCATAATCCTGATACATTGGATTATGAAAGCTACTAGATTAAAACAGTATATATATATATATTTAAAATATCTTGACTTCAAAATGGAAGTCAAAAGTTATGTTGCTTTGGGGGAGAGGTTCTACTTTTATTTCCACAAAAATGAGGGACTATGGATTCATTCCAGGTTGATATGGATCAGGTTTGATCAGGAAAGACAACCTGAATATCCTGGCTACAGACATAAGGAAATAAACCTAGGAAAAACTATAGAACATATAATGTATATTTTGTATGTTCAAACATAAAACCAAAAAAAAATAATCTTTGGCTAAACAACACACAGTCTATACTTACATCAATACAGATATGTATTTAACCTTTAACCGTTTATGTATTTTTAATACAAGGAGACCAGAAAACAATAAAAACTGATGGCACAAATGATCTAATATTTCAGAATACCTCTGTTGTAGTTTCCTCATAGTTCTGCATCCAGAACAGCTTTAAGGCTCCTGGCTAAGATGGTTCAGCCTCACAGAATACTTCAGCCAGAATTAAAAATTATCCTGATTTTCTCAAGGTTCCCCCAAAGATACTAGCCACCCCACACAACGTGAAGCAGTCTAGAAAAAAAAGACAACTCCCACATTCCCCAAAGAAGGGTTATGGATGTTTGCTATCATTTAAAGGAGGTTGTTTGCTAGTTGTTATTGCTCATAGTCAGGAAAAAAGCTAGTCAAAGGAGTTAAATTCAAAGATGTGTTTCTTAAAAACAGGGCTGATATGACAGACATGAAGAGATGAAATGATAGGTTATTGAATCTACTTTAAAACAAAAAAAAACTATTAATCTCAAAATATTTTATGTTGTTATGGATTTTGGTTTATGGATTCAAATTTAAAGTTAATGTTGTTATACTGTATGTATGTTCCTACTCTTGTTTAGGATATTGTGTTTTTTCAGCTCATTTAAAAACATAATATATAATTTAAAAATACAGGTTAGTAGTTAGTCATATATAATAATCAAACTTAGTCATATTATGTATGTTTTCAAGGTCAAACAGATATATTTAAATAGATAGATGGTCTTGAAACACTTCAAAGACCTACAGAATATGACATTTAATATGTTTAATAACTAAGTTTTTTCATGACAGTGAGACACATAAGCTCCTGTCATCATCAATTTGTTTCAGAAGAAGGTGAGGGGCACAGAAGAACCTCCATATGGAGTTTTCTTTCTTTACGGCAAAAGCTAGCCATGCGGGCAAAGAAACTGGCCTTGCCTCAATTGCTGTCAGTATGCTGTCCAAACTGGACCAGCAGGATGCATAAAAACTGACTGCCAGACTTTGCTAAGACAAGGTAGGACAGTCCTTCAAAATTCCTGCTTCATAGAAAAGTCTGTCAGATATTCTAGGCCTTTAGACCTAAGTTGGATGCCCCAATATTACAGAACTTTGGGTAACTGTTCAGACAGCCAGAGGTTCCTGTCACTAGATAATATTACACCATTATGGGGTCTTTAATGGAGTTAAAGACTAAATAATTAGACCTCAAGTTTTCCTTAGTTATGATAAAATATAAATTGGATATAAAACTTTAGATGTACAATGATAAGATATATAATAAAATATTTTCTCTAAATTTTCCAAATACAAATCAACCAGATACTGTAAATGTAATTCTTACTTGATAACTGTTTTTGCTGTATATAATTTCACAATGTTAAAGTTAAAACTTCCTTTTAATTAGACAAAAAGTGGGAAACACTGTGGAACAATCTTTGTACACTGTAAATATGTATTACTCTCATTGGTTAATAGAGAGCCAACTGGCCTACAGCTGGGCAGAAAGAGATTCACTGGGAGAGCCAGAGGAGGAAGATGGTGGGAAGAAGGGGGGAGTCTCAGGAGTAGCCAGCCAGATGCAGAGGAAGCAGGACATGTACAAAATGAGGTAACAAGCCTTGAGCCACATGGCATCAAGCAAAAGAATAGAAACGGGTTAATTTAAAATGTAAGAGCATGTGTCTTTGTGGTATGATTGAACATTCCTTGGCTATATACGCAAGAGTAGTGTAACTGGGTCTTGAGGAAGATTGATTACCACTTTTCCGAGAAACCGCCATACTGATTTCCAAAGTGGCTGTATAAGTTTGCACTCCCACCATCAGTGGAAGAGTGTTCCTCTTGTTCCACATCCTCTCCAACATAAGCTGTCTTCAGTGTTTTTGATCTTAGCCATTCTGACAGATGTAAGATGGTATCTCAGAGTCATTGGGATTTTCATTTCCCTGATGACTAAGGATGTTGAGCAATTCCATTTGAGATTCTTCTGTTGAGAATTCTCTGTTTAGCTCTGTACCCCATTTTTTAATTGGATTGTTCAGTATTTTAATGTCTAGTTTCTTGAATTCTTTATATATTTTGGAGATCAGCCCTCTGCAGCATTATTTGTAATAGCCAGAATCTGGAAACAACCTAGATATCCTTCAATCAAAGAATGGATAGAGAAAATGTGGTACATATTCACAATGGAGTATTACTCAGGAGTAAAAAAACAATGACGTTATAAAATTTGCAGATGAATGGATGGAACTTGAAAAAATTATTCTGAGTGAGATAACCCAGACTCAGAAGGACAAACATGGTATGTACTCATTCGTAAGTGGATACTAGATGTAAAGCAAAGGATAACCAGACGACAATCTACAGCTCTAAAGAAGCTAGCTAACAAGGAGGACCCAAAGACAGATGAATGGATTGCCCTGGGAAGGGGAAATAGATGAGATCTTCATGAGTAAACTGGGGATGAAGGGTGGGCAATAGAGGGTAGTGGATGGGGGATGAGAACATAAGAAATGCAACGGTTGAATTGGAACAGAGATGGAGTGAGAGCAATGAAAGGGATACCATGATAGAGGGAGACATCTTGGGGACAGGGAAAAATGGTTGCTAGGGAAGTTCCCAGGAATCCACAGGAATGACCCCAGCTTAAACTACTAACAATGATGGAAAGGGTGCCTGAATTGGCTTACCCCAGTAATCAGATCGGTGGGTACCCTAACTGTCATCATAGAGCTTTTCTCCAGTAACTGATGGAAACAGATGCAGAGATCCACAGCCAGGCACCAGGCCAAGCTCTGAGTCCAGTCGAGGACAGAGAAGAGGGATTCTGTGAGCAAGAGGCATCAAGATCATGATAGGGAAACCTACAGAGACAACCAAACCAAATTAGTGTGAACTCATGAAATTTAGATCAACGGCTGTGGAGCCTGCATAGGACTAGACCAGACCTTGTACATAGCAAGACAGTTGTGTATCATGATCTGCTTGAGGGGGGAGGTCCCTGGTAGTAGGAGCAGAGTCCATCCCTGGTGCACGAGCAAACCTTTTGGAGCCCACTTATTTTTTTTATTTTATAATTTAAATTAATTTTACATATCAGCCACGGATTCCCCTGTCCTCCCTCCTCCTGCTCCCCCCGCCCTCCCCCCAGCCCACCCCCCATTCCCATCTCCTCCAGGGCAAGGTCTCCCCTGGGGATTCAGTTCAGCCTGGTAGATTCAGTCAAAGCAGGTCCAGTCCCCTCCTCCCTTCACCCAGGCTGAGCAAAGTGTCCCTGCATAGGCCCCAGGTTCCAAACAGCCAGCTCATGCACTGAGGACAGATCCTGATCCCACTGACTGGGGGCCTCCCAAACAGTTCAAGCTAATCAACTGTCTCACTTATCCAGACGGCCTGATCCAGTTGGGGGCTCCTCAGCTATCTGTTCATAGTTCATATGTTCCCAGTTCTATGATGGAACACCTTGCATAGCCTTGGGGCAGGGGGAGGGGCTTGGACCTGCCTCTACTAAATGTACCTCCCCATGGGAGGCCTTACCTTCTTGTAGGAGGGAATGGGGAGTGGGTTGGGATGGAGAGGCTGGAGGGGCAGGAGGAGGGAAGAGGGGGATCTTCGGTATGTAAAATGAATAAGAGTTTTTTCTTAATAAAAAAATTAAAAATAAATAAAATGTAAGAGCTAGTTAGCAACAAGCCTAAGCTATCAGCTGAGAATTTATAATTAATAATAAATCTCTGTGTGGTTATTTGGGAGTGGGCTGGTGGGACAGAGATGACTGCCAGTTATGGTGAAAAACTCCAGTTATAGTCTCAAAAGAAATAGTAACAATTAACAGTAAAATAATGATTTCTTCAAATATATATATATATATGTATATGTATATGTGTGTGTATGTGTGTATATGCATATATATAATCTTCAGTTGTTTATATGCTAGAAAACAATATTAATGACAGCAAAATTGAAATAGAAACAGCCATGACCACCATCCTTAGGTTGAATGGTAAAAGTTTCTGTATTAGATTCACCTGTGATCTTCATAGCAGCTCTGTAATTGAGGCATTACTGTGGACCAACAGGAATGGAAAGCTGGTAGAACTGTGCATTAATGAGTTCCGGTGACCTGTCCAGGCTACAGAATAAATCGGTGTCAAGGCTGAGACTCATGCTTCAGCTGCATGTGCAGCGATGGCTCATGGTTCTCACAACACTTTCGTACTGTTTTAAATATCAATTATCTGGAAAGGCCTTTGTTTGGGAGGATTGTGGAGATTTTATCTACATATCAGGAAGTTTATGGGTGATAGAATGTTTCTTAGCCAGAAAACTATCAGTTTTTTTTTTTTAATTTCTTTTCCTAATTGTTTAGTTGTGATCCACTGAAAGTCTGAGGGAGTGCTAAATGAAAGAATTATTCCCTTAGGACAATAGTCAATATACAGCAGATATCTATATTTATAATACATATAGCAGAATAATGTCTATGATAATTTTGGTGATTTATATTTAATTTCCAATATCAACTACACTTTATACAGATAGCAAAGCAAATATAAACTATTTTTAAGTAATTTATTATTAGTAGCTATGTTAAGGGTCTGAACAGTTTATCTGCATGTAAGTATGTGTACCATATTCATGTCTGGTGCCTGTAGAGGTCAGAAGAGAGTATCAGAGCTCCCAGATTTCAATTTATGGATAGTTGTGTGTTACCTTATGGTACTGAGAAACAAATCAGGGTCCTCTGGAATATCAACAAGTGCTCTTAACCACTGTTCCATCTCTCCAGTCCCATAAACACATTATTACTACAAAACTCTAAAGGCAACTGCTTATTGTATGTAAAGCTGAATAAAAAATGGTTTAAATTGTGCTGATTACTATTGGTCACCTATTCAAACTCTGTCATTCACTTTCAGCATTTAAGACTGTAAATATCCTTTTGAGATGAATGCATAACTAATGTGTCACATATAATATTAATGCCATTAACAGAATGGTTGGTATCTTAGTTTCATTTCTTCAATGAAAAGAGAAGGGAGAGAGAGGCAGATAAAAAAAATACTTCATCCTACTGAAATTTTAGGAAATCTGTCACTATTTGCCTTGTTATGAAACCTTTGGAATAAAAATCTTCACATGACCCGTTCTTCAGAAGTTGTCCCTAAAAGAAAAAAAGGAAATATCTTTCATTACTTAGAACTGCAGACAGTCCAAGAATTAATGGTTCAGCTGTTGTATCCAATGTCAAATTTAATAAATGTGTACATTTCTCTGGCTAGGTGACTTGGATGTTCTGCTCTCTGACTGAAACCATTGTGATTTATTGTGAAAACCATAGTTATGAAACGGAGCAGTTGCCGAGGCAAGGAACTGCTTCCAAATTTGATGTAAAGTCTTATACACTAAGATGACATTAAAGTGATAATTTGATTAAGACAAATCAGAATAATGAATGTAATAATCAGTTCTGAAGTTATTCAATATAGAAGAGAATAGTTTCCAGATTTTCTTTTTGTCCATACTGAAACACATAATTTTTGCCTTTAAAAATAATTTATTAAATATGTATACTATAATGGTTAATCTCAATTAACAGTTTGATGGATATATATATGTAACCATGGAAAGAAATCCCTGGACATATCTGTGATTTTCTAGATTCTTATTCTGGATGTAATTAAAATATGAAGACCCACCCTGAAGATGGGTGTTACAGTTGCATTGGGTGCTGCTTCACTTGATAATAAGAGAAAGCTGATTGGGAATAAGCAGTCATTTCTTTCTGCTTCTTCACTGTAGACACAAATTTCTGTCTGTCTCCAACTCCTGCATGCATATATCCACCACAATGATGGACTATGCGACCCAGTACAGTAAATCAAAATGAAACCTTTTTTCAATCCCCCTGCCTCTGCATTCATGTGAGTTTATATGTTTGAATGAGGACAGGAGGGCTTTTGTGAGTATCACCAAGCATGTAGAACAGAAAGGACAACCCTGATGTCTGTCCTCACCATTCACCATGTTTGAGACAATTGAGACAGTTTTTCTTTTGTCTTTCATCCCTGTATATGACGGATTATGTAGTATCTGAGATTCCAGGGAATTTCATGCCTTGATTTCCCATCTCCCTCTTCATCTCTGCATCAAAACATTGATAGTAGAGTCTTCAGGTCTACATCTGAACTTTACTTGAGTTTGGGGTATTCAAACTTAAGTCCTAATGCTTGTGTAGAAAGTACTTCTACCTACTGACCGTCTCTACAGCCCCTGAGGTTGTTTTGTCAGGCATTTTCTCACAGACAGAGGTAACTCATCAACAGACAACATAATGGGTTTCATTTGAGCATTTCCATACATGTATGTCATTCTTGGAGTAATTTTTGTTCTCTCCAAATGTCTTCTTTCTTCCTCTAAGCTTCTTTTGCTTTCAACCACACACATATTTGTACATGTAAAAAAAAACTACATAGGTAGATACATAGATAGATAGGAAGAAGGGCCAACTTTGATTCAGAGGTTAGGAATGTCACATTTCTTCATCAGCTGACTAGAAGTCTTCTCATGTGCCAGGCTGGATTCAGGGAAAGGTCTGGTGGACATTAAAGAGGTCTTAAAATGGTTATATGCTAAGATGGGACTGAACTTTTTTATTTTTAGTTATTTGAACCGATGTAAAACAATTCACTACATGATATTATGGGAAGCTAACATTATTTCTGCCAAAGATAAATTAGGTGAAAATTTTTGAGAAAAAACAAAGCTTGCGTGTGGCTTGATAGCTAGAGAAAGCACACCAAGATTGCTTTTGTGTATGGACAAGAACTGATCTGTCTGGGGAACTGTCAAACAGAACACTGAACATAGGCCTAGACTGATTTTTGACATTGTGTAAAGTGGTCTAAAAAAAAAACTATACTGTTGAGCTATTCGCAACTGTCAGCTTCTAAGTTTGTTGTCCCTGGTAAGCCAATCATGCAGTAATAGAAGGATATGGCCATCCAAGAATATTTGGGTAGCACAAATAGGTGTTGATGGTTTTAATTATTTTAAAGGACATGAATTTGCATGGATAGGGAATAAAAGGGATCTGAAAAAATAGGTCTATGGTGAATGTGCTCAAAATATATTGTACAAAACTTATTTTCTTACATTTATCTATTACATAATATTAGAGTTATTCATAAACATATTATATCTAGTCACAGTTCTATGTGTCCAAAGAATTTAAGTGCTCTTAAATTCTTATGTCTTAAGAAGACTAGACTCACATAGCTAATTAGTGACAGTTAACACCAAAGAATGTGCATCTTCTTATCCCTAATACAATTTGACCAAAAAAAATTTAAATAAAATAATGTGGCTTACTTCTAAGGAAACACAATTTTTCTAAAAAGTTCCCCAAAAACATTCCCAAACAACTAATTAAAATAGAACTAGTGGCAATGTTAAAAGAAATGAGAAAATCACATAAAAACAGAATAAATTTAATGTACATCAAAGACGTCATCATGGGAATAGTTCTTGAACCAAAGCCTGAAGGAGAATAATATGGCCTCAGATCATTTCAGAGCCTAAGGCATGAATCTTCCATGAAAAATGCTGTTTATCTGAATTCTCGAGTGAAAATATGGGCACCGCTAAAGCAAAAATCTCAAGGGAGAGAGAAAAACCTACCAAAATTTTGTGAAAATTTCCTCACTGTGGTAATACTATCCTGAGAAAAAGTATGAATTTAAGCTCTAGACATTTTAAAAATCTTGCTTGTGTTTGATATACACAGCTGAGTAAATTATTCAATGTCTCAAATTACTGTTTCCTCATATTTTAATAAAAAGTATATGAATTTAGCATTATGCCAGTATAACATTTTGGTTTGTTTACAAGCAACATGTGAAATTGCTTACACATGCATTAACCTCTTAGATGTGCACTAACATTTTTTTCCTCTTTTAATGGAAAAAATTAACATATAATGTATTTTGATCATGGCTTCCCTCTCCCAACTCCTCCCAGATCCTCCCCACCCACCAACTTCATACCCCACCATTCTCTCTTTCTATAGAAAATCAGGTTAATCAACAAGAAAAACCCAGAACAACAAACATCTACGCTCAGAAACAACAACAACAAAACACATAAAATCACAAAATTAGAAGCCATAATACACAAGCCAAAGACTAGCAAGACAAAAAAATGCCCAAACAAAGCAATATAAAATAAAAAAACTACAAAAAAAACATTGAATTCATTTTGTGTTGTTCAGCTGCTGCTGGGCAAGGGGTCTAACCTTAAGTGTGGTTAATATGTCCGTTGAGAGTCCATTGTTGAAAACTAATTATCCATTTACAAACAGGTGTGAATTGGAGATATCTTCTTGTTTAGGGGTGGGGACCATGTCGACTTTCCCTTGTAAGTTCTGGGGCCTTGTCTAGCTTGAACCTGGGCAAGCCCTGTGCACGATGGTACAGTTCCTCTGAGTTCATTTGTGCATCAGTCCTTCTGTGTCTAGAAGACACTATTTCCTTGGAGTCATCCATGCCCTCTTACTGTTGTGATTATTCTGCCGTCTCTACAGCATAGCTCCCTGAACCCCGAGGGGAGAGTTTGATGAAGACATCCCGTTTAGGATTAATTGTTCCAAAGTCTCTCACGTACTTTCTGTGCATTGTCCAGTTACGTATCTCTGCGTCTGTTCCCATCTTCTGCAATAGAAATCTTCTCTGATAGAGACTAGGTGAGTCACTGAGGTATGGTACAGCAGTCATTAGGAGTCATTGTATTGCTATGTTCCTTTCACAGAACAGTAGTATTTGGCCTTCTTTTGGGCCCATGTCCTTTCCAGGCTCAGGTTCCCTGGTAACTTGAGTCATGTCAGTCATGGGTTCTATCTCAGAGAGTGGGCTTTAAATGCAGAGACTGCTTGATTACTCCCACAGTGTCCAAAACACTGTTGTACCAGTATATAATGTGTGCTGGTCACCACTGTCAATCACAGGTTTTGTAGCTGGGTTAGCAATTACTTTTCTTCTCTTGCCATGTGCAGAATACCTTCTAGAACTATGAACACTAATCAGTAGGACTGAAGGCTCTGGTTGGGCACCATATTGTCTTATTCATGTTTAATAAGATACATAAGCGCTCTACAAGTGCTGTTTTTAAACACTGGTCCTTGCCATCAGAAGTATAGCAACTATTACTATAGCCCAGTGTATCATCTCATGGAGAGATGCTTTTAAGACAGAACTCAGAATTAATAATCCTGAATGCTTTTCTTATACTTTTCTTCATATTTCCAAACTCACATGATATTTTGAATGTAGTTACTGTGAGAGTAATTTGGTAAAGCATTCATTGTTTCTGACAATGAATATTTGTAGCCTTCCCAAGGCTCCCAGTAGACAACAATCTAATAAAAGCAATGACAAGGAAAGGTTAAATTGGAGAAGCAGACATTTCTGATATCTAGGGAAATAGTACAAAAAGTTGATAAACCAATTAAAAAATCTAAGGAAAAGAGAAGCTACAATGAGTCTTGATATCAAAAATAAAGCAGAAAAAATAGAAATGTTGTAGAGATGGCAGAAAAAAACAGAATGGGTTTTATAAAGAAATAATGTAGAGCATACAATGGTAGCTGCTTCAAGAAACAGAACACATTTGAAGGATGTTTGAATTGCTGAAAAATTTAAGATCTTTGATACTTTCAATTTCAATTCCTTCTTTCCACAAATAAAAAGAACATATCTCAAAAGTAGCAACCTACACTCCTAGCTCCATTCAGTAAATGCCAAGCACATCTATCGGTAGAGCAGCTTCATAGCAGGCAAGGGCCCTGGGTTCACTTCTCAGTACAAAGACTTAAACCAAACTAAACACATAAATGAAAGCCCGAGTTCCACTGTAGCTGCAGTTCCAGTGGAGAAACCCAGGGCAACTGGAGCCACTACAGACCCATACACTTTTTGTGGTGACTCGGCAACATGGTATTCAGCTTCCAGGTCAAAGTTCTAATCACAGCCTCATCAAAAATTCATAGTAAATTGTCACTTACTTGATTTGCTTTTAAGCTTAAGTTTTTATCCTCATCCAATAAAACTCATTATCTTTTTGAAGAAACACCAGTTTTGCTGTTGTTTTTGTTGCCACCTCTCATCACTTCTGAGTGACAGAGGCTTTTCTCAGGGAGGGACGCCTCCTCCTCATCTCATTTGCTGACAGTACCTGGCCTTTGCTAATTAATGCACAGAAAGGACAATGGGAGCCTCCCTCTTAATTTTTGTATATGCTTTATCTGTTGTTTATAATGTCTATAACTATTTCTATTTTTTCAGCTTTAATTTTCCTTAGTCAGTTTCTAATCTATGAAGTACTTCATCTTAAACAGTGAGCTAGAATCTTGTCCCTTTCTCTAGGCCATTCCTATGCTAAGTATCACGTCCCAGTTCTGCCTTCACTGCTTCTAATGTGCCAGCAATCACTCTACTTTCATTAACTAGCTGCTACCCTCCCAGAGGTTTGCTATTTTCAAGCAGTTACAGTGTCACTTTTTACTTCCATTTTCCACATAGTACATTGTATTATAGGATGCTCCGTAAGTGCTCATTAAATAAAGGCAAAATAAATTCAGTTAAGCAACCTATGCATACCAAATATGAATTAAAATTCTAGGAGTAATTGTTGAGGCATCACAAATATTAGGGAATATTCTTAAAGCTGTAATGCAATTTTTAAAAAGATACAAAAGTTTTCTTTCTTATCAGAGAGCCATTATCGTCTTTTGAGAGAAGAATCTCTCTCTCTCTCTCTCTCTCTCTCTCTCTCTCTCTCTCTCTCTCTCTCTCTCTCTCTCTGATATGTATGTGGGGATGGGGTGTCTTAGAAATCAAAAGTATTTTTAATGAGAAAGGTAGATTTCATAGAATCATTCCTTCTTAATACCGAATTAATTGTGAATCTGTTTTGCTTCCTTATTCCTGAGTGGATAAAATATATTCATGATTCTCAAGCTGTAAAGGGCTATTCTGAAACTATCTGCAGACACAGTTGCTATGGAAACCCTTTTTTTTTAGACTAGTGCAACAAATATTCATCTAAAAAATATAGAATCCAGTTCACCTTGCTGTAGTAATTATGAGCAGACTAGAATCAAAATATCTATGACATATTTTGCTTTCAGGTGTGCCACCAAAGCATATTTATTGACACAGTGGAATATTTCTGCAAAGAAGTGAGATACAAAATGTTTTCTTGCAGCGGCAACTCCAGGTGTTGAAGTAGGACAACAGCTTCCTCTTCACATTCCGCCAAGGTCCACCCTCCTTCACCTTACACACATATGCACAACATATAAACAGGTGAGGGTAACTCATGTGGCAAAATATAAGAGTTTCTAAAGATTTAACAAGGTAGAAAACAACAAATTTCGAGAATTCTGTAAATGAAAACCAAAGTTAGTTTTAAATTCCTTTACCACTACCCTTAAATTCCTACTAAGAGACTGATAACCAAGTCAGATAAGAACTTTGAGAATAAAGAATTATATCAAGGAAGACTGAAGATAGCATGCTTCTTCTGCAATTTCTCTAGGGTTCAGGAATAGAGAAGACTCCCAAGAAATTGGGCATACATTTAAATAGGGACAGGTCTTGTCTTGATTCACCAGCTGAAGTTTAACACCTGCCAAGTCTGCAGAATAAATCTGTGTATCAGTGGTTGAGGAAAAACAATTTTGAATAGTAGAACTTGCCTATATAAACCGAATCTTCACAGGAAGAAGCAAAAGTGGTCCACCCATGAGATTTAATTTATAGAGGCAAGTTCTAGGATTATTCAGGGTTTATGCACTCACTCAGTGGTGTGCACGTGAAGGGGAATTTGCCAAGGTGAGATCTTGGTAGTGGATCAGCAAATTGGGTCCTTTTCCACATCCCAAGCAGAGGCACATAGATCACACCACATCAAACTGTCAACACTTTTCACTATTCCTGACAAGAGGGTAAAGCCCATGGAGATTAAACTGAACTGAAGGTCCTCAGTTACAATACTCAAGTAAAATGATTTTTTTTGTCCCAATTGATTTGTCCTAAACGTATTTCATGTTTAAAAAGATTATGGAGCTGAATGGAAAACTCAATGAAAATATAGTTTTTGAGAGCAAGATTTTTTCTTTTCATTCATTTTTGTATTTATTACATATTATCTGTATGAACACCAATTTTCATGTTGTGGCATTACTGGTAGAAGTATTTAGGTCATTCCAGTGTGCAATGTGACAATAAAAAGAATAACTGAACTATATTGTGTAATCCTGAGTATTCTAAATTAGAACCAATTCCCCCACACACACCCAACTATCTTCATCATTTGTTTCATGGACTAATAATCCTTCTAATTCTTTCCAAATTCTAAGAGGAGGAAAAGTCAAACTTCTGAAAAGCAGTCTTTTATGAGAAACCAGTTCTCATAGTTGATTCCCTCAGTGTAGCACGGGGGCCACGGACACATGCTAAAGGAAACCCTCCTGCCACAAAGGCCTGGCACCCTTAATTAAAAAAAATTTTGCTTAATTTACTCTCGAACCTGATTGTGATATCACCATTGATTGTTATTTTTATAAAAAGAACAAAGACTAGACTTGACATCATGTGAGTGAGATTTGTAGTACACAAATCTCAGTGTTTAGTATACAGATCTGAGTGTGTCTGTGCATGCAGCACACATAGTGAACAGAGTTGGGGGGCATGGATCATTGACACCTTAAAGACACATATAACTTTATCAGGTTTAAAAGTTTTCTTGTTATTAGAAAATTCCTACAGGCATTCCAGTGACTTAGATTATTCTTTTTAAATACTTAAAGCTTCATTTAATACAAATAACTTTCTTCTTACTTAAAGGCCGCTATCATCCTGTGATATTCATGATCTATTTTTGGGAAATGATCAGTTTGCCAGAGACATTCCCTGGCTGTATTATTCAGCAGTCTCAGGGGGAGGCAGAGACAGAGAGGGACACTGCATGCACTGCCCCATAGACATGGTGTGGGACCACATAACTGCCCAGCACAGGAGTTACAAACCACAGAAGTAATCCAATGATGCCCAGGTCATCACAAAGCAGGAAAGAGCCTCCCTGCCTGCCAGACAAAGGACTTCAAGTAAGGAGGGACTGGAAAGAGAAATTCTTAGAAAGCTCAATTCACCCGATAGAGCAAATATTTTAACAAAATTTCTTTATTCATGGAATTCCTGTCCATATTTCAGCAAAATATGCTAGAAGTATTTTAGGGTCAATAAAATACAGAATTTTTATAACATAATTCTTCATTGTTTCCTTGGGAATTTCACATCATGCACCCCAATTCTGCTCACCTCCCAGTTCCTCCATAACCCCCTCATTCCTACAGCATCCTGGAAAGAAGTCCCCCCAAATCAATTAAAAAAATAAAATAAACAAACAAAAATCACCTCGTTCCTCCATCTTTCCAACACCTCTTCAGTCATCCTAGTGGTGCTGTATGCTGCAGTGTGTCAGGCAGTACACCCTTTTGTACAATCAGCCCCACCAGAAAAATGTTCATTATAATGAGTCATTGGTCTGGCTCAAGGCCTCTGGCACACCATCATCGCTGGAGCCTCACGGAAACGCCTCTCAGATATCCTGCTATTGCCCCAGTCATGGGATCCTGTAGTTATCTTTCCCTAGGACCTGTCCCTTTACAAACACCATCAGGACATAGATGGGGTAGATATTAGGGTGGGTCAACCCAAGGCCCAGGATATGGATCTGTGTGGTAGCTGAACTTGTAGGTCTGGGCCATTGAGACTGTCCCCCCGGTGAGGGCCAGAGACAACTCTTCTCAGCGCGTGCCAATCGGGGCCATCTCTCCCAGGCCCATGGCGTGGGGTGGGACCATCTCTCCTGAATGTGGGGACTAGCTCTCCCATGGGGGTGGAGCCAGCTATGCCAGGGCCAGTGAAGGGCAGGGTGGTTCATCATGGCCTTGGATTTCAACACGCATGGTTCCTATGACTCCTTGTGGCAACACGGGCTATGAACATCATCACAGACCCGAGCTGCAGCAGGAACATAGACCCAGATATGTCCCTTCACAGCACCTCAGACAGATGTTACCATTGCCCCAGTGGCAGCACAGGTCACCCAGATCAGTATGGCCCTGATGGCAGCATGCCCTTCTGACACCAACATGGTCTAAGGTCTAGACCCCCGGCATCTGCACAGCCCTCTATGGTAACAGGAGTCATGCATATCAACTGAGACCCTGGCTGCTGCTGGGCCATGGACCCAGACAGAGCCCTTGGCAGCAGTCTGGGTCCAGAGAATACTATGACCCCATGTGGCAGCACAGCTCACTCAGATCAGCATGGCCCCCATAGCAATGTGGACCTCAGACACCAACATGGTACCAGGTGGTAGCCCAAACCCCTGGCATCGGCATGGCCTTCAATGGTATCAGGAGCCATGGATATCAACACAGACCTTGGCTGTGGTTGGGTCAGAGTCAGACATGGTCCTCAGCAGTAGCCCTGGTACCTACCACACCTTGGCCCCAGGTGACAGCAAAGCCACTCAGATCAGCATGGCCCTTGGACATTAACATGGCCACAGATTGCAGCCTAGATCCTGGGCATCCATGTGGCCTTTGGTGGCACTGTGGGCCATGGACATCAATACAGACCCCAATTGTGGTAGGATCACAGACCTAGACATGGATCTCAGCAGCAGTCTGGGCTCAGATGTCACCATGGTCTTTAGTGGCAGCATACACCACTCAGATTGTTGTTGTGTCCCCAGTGGCAGCATGACCCTCATATCCCTACCTGGCCTCAGGTGACGCCCCAGACTCTGAGTGTTTGCATGACCTTTGGTGGTATCAGGAGCCATGCATATCAACCAAGACAGTGGCTGAGGTACAGCCATGGACCCAGACATGGCCCTACTCTAGAGTCTGGGCTCAAACATCATCATGACCATGGATGGCACCACAGACCATGCAGATTAACCATGGCCCTGGTGGTAGCATGGCCCTCAGACACCAACATGGACTTGAGTAGGTGTCTGACCAGACCTCAGGTCCCAAGATGAACTTCATTGTTTGTTGAGGCTATGGACATCAACAGAGTCTGGCTGCTACAGGGTCACAGACCCAGATATGGCCCCTAGCAGCACCTCAGTCTGGATTTTGTTTTGTTCCCTGTTGGCAGCACAGGCTACTCAGATAACATGGTCTGGTCAGCAGCACAACAGTCAGACATCAAAATGACCACAAGTATGAGCCCAGACCCTGGGTCCAGGCATCTCTGTGACCTGGGTAGAAACATGGATCGTGGATGTCAATACAGACTTCAGCTGCAGTAGGTCCATGTGCTCAGACATGGCCCTAGGCATTAGCCCTGGCCTGCATATCACCCTGGTTCCAGAAAAGTAGGCCATCAACATTGGCCCATTCCTCACCTCCCTTGCCTTTTCAGATCTGCCTCTTACCACAGCACAGGAACCATTCAGCCCGTTTTCATCTCCAGTTTCTTCACCATATGCTTGCTCATCATAATGGCACCGACAAACAGCAGCACAAGGCACCAGGGAAGGCCTATGGATGTCTTCAGCTAGCCTGGACCATTGTGGAGGCCCACAGAGACTCCATCATAAGGTCTTATTCCATCTTGACTCAGGGTCCAAGAGTCCAAGTTTGCTTTGCCCCATAGAGCTGCGTAATAGGATGTTTTGGCCAAAGGCGTGGTTACCAGGTGTCTTATACTTCAAGGCCTAATTACAAGATGCTTTGCCATAAGTTGTGGTTACCAAGTGTTTTGAAAATTAAAGAGGGGTCTACTCTTGTTTGTACTTTGTACCTTGACCTTGAAAGGGCAAGGTCTTTTGCCTCTCTTGCTGGTGTGTAAAAAAAACCATTAGGAATAAATTCAAGGTGACTATAGTATTGACCCAGAGCCCTCCTGAAGTTATCCTGTGTCTCTGTCTTTTTCTTTGTCTATGTCTATACTTTTCATATCTATTATTTCTTAATCTTCACTCCTCTCCTCAAGGACTGTTCAACAGGTCGGGCTGGTCCCTGACACACACAGATCATGAGGACCCAGGCTGCCCCATGGGTGTCCTTGACCTATCCGAGCCACATCAAACTATAAATATCTTTATTGATGCTACTGATTACTAACTTATGATTATATTCTATTGTCAACCAAATGATAATTGTTATTCTAGCTAATTTTTGTTTTGTAATACTAAAAATATATCTAAAGTCAGTAGCTTAGAAAATTGTTATGGAATTTTTAATGCTTAGAAAGAGTAAATAGGTACGGCACAATGATTCTTGTTTTATACCAGTTGAGCAGGGAGTATTGACTGAGTCGTCACTTCCCTGAAGTCTGGACTGGGCTGGTTCTTGGGAATAGTCTGTGAATTGTCTTCTTCTGTTAGACATGTATACAGATTAGTAATTCCAGCAAAAATTAGACTACTCAATACCCTTTACACAAACTTTCTCTCACTAGGAAGCCATGCTTTATTGTTACTTTACCACATTTCCTACAACATCTTCATGCTTTATCCACTCAGAGTAGTAATTTACACAGAGCAGGTTCCACTAGCCATGTGTCACATTAGGTTGAGCTGGCTGTGTAAGTTATTAACACAACCATGCATTTGATTATCACTTTTCAGTGAAGTGCCTGCACAGGATATGAGGTAGATGAACTCAGAAAATTGAGAAGAGCAAGGGGAAGCACGTGTGTGGAGCTTCTGCCTGGAGGGATTCATTCTTTTTATTTTGTAGGAAAAGGTATTTGAAATGGTAAGGACCTAGCCACAGAAATGATGACATCTGCTTACTGCTTATTAAAATTAGTTGCTAATAATAGCTAACTTTTGTTCAAGTTAATGTTATAAAAACATGTTTATTGTCTATATTTTTCCTGTTTTTTGTTTTCTATTGATTAATTTTGTGCGACAGTGTCATACATGTATCTGATATAATCTGAGTAGTCTCTCCTCCTTCTCTCTAGTCTCCTGGTCCCCATCAAACCACCTCTACCACTCTCATTCCTGGGTCCATGTCATACTTGATTTTGTGACCCATTTAGTTCAACCAAGGCCATCTGTATCCATTGGAGTCTGGTGGGATCATCTATTGTTATGACCACAACAGAAGGCAACTGTTTTCCTGATCCCAGAACATATTAGTAGCACTTATTTTTCCAGTGTGGCTGAAAGAAGTGCGGCTCTCCGAGTCTGTCCTCCATTCATGGATGATAGTGGATGGGCCTATAATAACCTTACAAAGCTCATCTTGTTACTCTTCTGGTTTTGTGGGAAGAAAACAGGCTTGGGAGAATGTTTAGGTCATATAGACTTGTGAAATTGTAAAGTCAGGACTTGTTGGGTCTGGCTCTGAGTTTAATCTTCCTAATCACCGTGGTACATTGGCAGTGTTAAGCAGTCATCAAAGGAAACAGCAAAAAGCAATGAACCCACAGCTCCTTTGTGCAGGAAGAGGCACAGTGCACTCTGGCGGGAACGTCGGACTCCGCCATCCCTGCAAACACACTGAAATTTAGAATCAAGTTGGGTAATAGGAAATAAACACCTTCAAAGCATAATCTTTAAATACTGTTTATTACATATGATTTAAACTAATTGTTACAGTAACAATGACCTTCCTCCTAATGTCACTGCACAAAAGATGAAAATTAATCAATTTTTGGTCAGAAGTTGTCAGCAGTATTTTAATGAACATTACTTTGTCAGAAATAATTAGAGTAATATCCAGAAGTGTCACTTAAGTGGCAAAAACACTGAGAGATGTGAGGCAGGTTGGCTCTTGTTCCTCATAAAAGTTAGTAAGTGATGAATAAGAAGGTCAATTCATTCTTTCATCATTATAAAATAAATCAATTTGATCAAAAATTACATAAAACACTTTTATGAAACTGAATGTCCACAATTAAAGAATAACTTTTCGTGGTTCATTTTTATTTACTCTTTTGGTTGTGTGCATATGTGCAGAGAAGTATACACATATTCTCTATGACCATATTAATAGCACAGGAAAAAATGAGCCACTGGTCTGTGAAAGGAAGTCCCTCAGCTGATGGAGGTCAGCTTGTTAACTGGCTGACAGGCTCCTCACCTGTCATTTATCTTGATGAGTTTGTCTCGTTGCAGTATCTGACACTCAATTTTGCAAGCTCAGAGGCCGAAATTTATCAGTTTCTCAAAGTTGGCAGGCTCTGGAAAAATTAATTGGAAACAACAACCATTATAAGACATAGTCTCATGAGGAATCTGTCTATCTGTGAAATGTTTAAACTGCCTGGTGCATAAGGCCAGCATGCCTGTGCTTCAGTGTGTGTTTCTCCAGGGGATGAAGGACATAGGAACAAACAGTTGAGAATGTAGAGGAAAAACATGAATGGGAAGATTCATTTTAAGGCATAAGCCTGGTGTCATACGATTATGGATGGTGAAGAACCAGACTTTTAATTCTCACAGATTGTCTTAACCTTAACCATGGCCCTTTGTCCACTGGACAGAAACTAAATTGGAAATATTGATCTTTGCCACACCTTTATCAGTTAAAAAAAAACAAAAAAAGAAAAAAGAAAAACATCTATTATGTCCCCTTACAAAATTTTTCTTCTTCTTCTTCTTCTTCTTCTTATTATTATTATTATTATTATTATTATTATTATTATTTATTATTTTGGGGGGTTCGAGACAGGGTTTCTCTGTGTAGTTTAGGTGCCTGTACTGGATCTTGCTCTGTAGACCAGGCTGGCCTTGAACTCACAGAGATCCACCTGGCTTTGCCTCCCGAGTGCTGGTATTAAAGGCGTGCGCCACTGCCGCCCAGCCCCTTACCAAATTATTGACCCAACAGTTGGCCTCTGCCATTTAGACCAGCAGTGGGCACCTGACCCTAAGCAATGAATCTCGAGGCTAGAGCTATTACCACTGCGTGCATTATTCAAAATTATATATGTTAATTTCTTGAAGAATATTGGATATATAAATGAATAGTGGCCTCCTAATACTAACATGCAAAAACTAAAATTAAACCTATCAGCCCAGTATATGTGACAACATACACAGAAAAGATAGGAACTCCTCACTAGTGTGTAGAATGGAGTCAGGCCACAAACATAAACACCAGAAGAGAGACTTTCTCTCTCAGATCATTTCAGCAAAATGATTTCTTTAAAGAAATACAAATAAATTTCTGTTTCTTAAAATGTATTTCCAAGTCAAAACGTCTCTATTTGCTTTCCTTTCCTATTTTGTATTGCATATAAATCACATTTGTGATCATTAGGTTGTTTGTGTATATTAGTATATACATTATTTCTACTCAGCAAACCCCTTCCCACACAGCCAGCTCTCACATGATTTGCACTCAGAATCACTGTATGAATTATTCCAAAAGCTATCCCATTTTCATGGATTCCAGATTCTTCAGTAATAGAATTTTCTGTTCTCCCCAACATTTCTCAATACTGGGTTTTGAAATTACAAATATTTTAAAATCATCTTCATTTATTATTTGTAGGGGGGGCAGAGGTGTTATGCATATATGTGCACCTCAGACCTTAGATACCAGTAGAGTGAGCCAGATCCTGTGGTACTAAGAGCTAGTGTTGGCTATGAGCACCATATAGGTACTAGGAATTGAATAAGGGTCCTGATAAAACCCAGTCCTGTTAACTAATGAGCCATCAATCCAGCTCCAGGTGCAAATATTTTAATAAAGTGGTGATTATGCTTTTACAACTTATCTTTTGTTTTAAATGTTTGTTTGGATATAGTAACAAACTTTACTCTAAGAAGCAATTCCTTGAGAGAAAAATGGTGATAAATCACAGTAATTCAGTGGACACAAAATTAGTGGAGTTTGTTATATTTAAAAAATAATTTTATTAATGCCTTGCCTTACATAAATAATAAGCATATTTTATTATTTAATGATTTCTAATAATTTTATATTTATGTGAACTTTTCAACCCTGAACTTTCCAAAAAACACTTAATTTTTGATTTTTCAAAAAGATCAAAGTGGATCTCTGGTGACTCATCAAATGGAAATACTAGTTCTTGAAAATGCTGACAGTTAGGGTATGCACTAATCTGGTTACCAGAGTAGATCAGTAGACCCTCTTGACTATTTCTAGAAGTCTAAGGTGGGGTCTTCTTCGTGGGTTCCTGTGAACTTCTCTAGCACCCTGCTTCTCCCTATTCCCATGGTGTCTTCATTTATCACGGTATCTCTTTCCTTGCTCTCCCACTCTGTCCCATTCCAGCTCAAACTTCCCATTTCCTTATGTTCTCATCCCCCATTCCTAGCCCTCCATTACTCCCCTACCCCCAGTTTGCTCATGTAGATCTCTCATCTATTTCTCCTTTGCTGGATTATCTATGTGTCCCTCTTAGGGTCCTCCTTGTTAGCTAGCTTCTCTGGGGCTGTGGGTTTTAATATGGTTATCCTTTGCTTTACATCTAATATCCACTTATGAGTGAGTACATACCATGTTTGTCTTTCTGAGTCCAGGTTACCTCACTCAAAATGATATTTTCTCCGATAGAAGCAGATACAGGTATCTATGGCCGGGCACCAGGCTGAGCTCCAGGAGTCCAGTTGATGAGAGAGACAAGGGATTCTATAAGCAAGGGACTTCGCGATAATGATGGAAAAATGTACAGAGATGGCCAGCCAAACAGCCATGCATGAGCAGAGAACCAATAGCTGTGGAGCCCCCAAGGGACTGGACTAGGACCTCTGGATATGTGAGACAGGTGTTTAGCCTGAACTGTTTGGGGAACCCACAGGCAGGGGGATCGGGATCCTTCCCTGGTGCATGAGTGGGCCTTTTGGAGCCCAATGCCTAAGGTGTGACACCTTGCATAGCCTTGATGCAGGTAGGAGGGGCTGGGACCTGCCTCAACTGAATGTACCAGGCTCTGCCGACTCCCCATGGGAGATCTTGTCTTGGAGAAGGTGGGAAGGGGGGGTGGGTGGGGGGGAAGGCTGATGAGGCGAGAAGAGGGAGGAGGCAGGGATCTGTGTTTGGTATGTAAAAGGAATAGAAAATTTCATAATAATAAAAAATTAAAAGAAGTACTTGAAAATGCTGTTGATGCTTGCTTTATGGTAATTGGTTTTGCTTTTACAGTACACTTATTATTTCATTAGACATAAAGCTCATGAAAGTCTAAAACATTGATTTGAAACTTAAAGTAGTTTCACTAATTTTTCTACTAAGAGGCATGAATTCGGAAAAAAATTTCAAGACTTTTCTTAGAAGTTTATTTTTTCCCACATTAACTCAAATCACAAATCATCTTGATCAGTATTATTCCTTTATAATGTTATTTTAACTATGTCTAGCAATATACTGAAGTTTCTTCATTGTTTGAACTTAATACAAGGATACTAGATGCACAAATATAAGCTCTTGCGTTATATTGTCAGGTCAACTGTAATTTGTAATGACTTTTATATTGTTGACAACTACGCTCCATCTGTATTTTATACTAAATTCAAACCTAAGAGTAGTTTAGAATATGAAATTAATGACATTAAGATTAACAAACAAGTCTGAGATTTGATTTTTTAGTTGGTAAATAAACTCTTTCATAAAAGCAATCATACTGATTTCTTTAATAAGTTTTGGTTATTTTCTAGTATATCCAGTAAGATACTTAACAAAAAGGTATATGCAGTCTTGTAGTAGTGACCAGTTTTCTACATTTCATCTACAATGATGAATATGACACCAAATAATTAACATGCAGAGGCATTTCTAAGGTCATTCAGAGGTCATTAAAATGTTCCCTATTACTACACAATTCTTTCTGTCTACACATATATTATGAAATATTCAATAATAATAATTACGATTCAAGGTAGTGATCGAGTCTCAAAGAAATTTTCAACATACATTTAATCATAAGCTATCATGCCATTTTAAAAAATGAAGTAATATATCACTCATGTAAAAAATACATTTATTTCTGTATGTGATTGTGTGTGTTACTAAGAATTATACTAAGAGTCTTCTGTTTGAGTAGTACAAATTCTGCTACTGAGCTGCCTCACTTTTCTCTAGGCACATTTTTCCCTTCATAAGACTGTATTAGGTTCAAATAATTAACCAAATGACTTGCATATTGGACTTTGAAAATTGCTGTTCTTGTTTGGGTTAGTCACATAACAGTTCAAAATATTCATCATTGATATTACAAAAAATATACTTTTATTTTCATTAATTTTTATTTTCTTTTTTTTCCAAGACAGGGTTTCTCTGTTTAACAGTCCTGGTTGTCCTGGAACTTGCTTTGTAGAGTAGGCTGGCCTCGAACTCACAGAGATCCACCTGCCCCTGCCTCCCGAATGCTAGGATTGCAGGGTGTGCAACATGACCGTCCAGCTTAAATTTTTAATTTCAATGATTATCTCAGAAAACTATGCAAATTACAAAATTCCTTTAAAGAAACGTTTTTAAGTTAAATTAAGGTCAGTTTTCTAGTTATTCTAAACAGTACCTGATAAAGAAAGTCTACTTCAACACAGGGGATTATATAATCATGCTTATAAATGTGTGTTTACTGTATCCAATATCAAAAGAAAGGAGTTGTAACAACCTTCATTTTTTTCAATGAAGATCATTTTTGTTAACAAATAAAATATGCATGTAAATTAGATTTCACAAATAAGGTCCAAAGGTCATCCAGTTTTAATAAACGCTTGTCAGTGTTTTACAAAATCAAACTTTACTTCAAATTAGATGTATCTACCCAGATCTACATACGTAAAATATTCCTAGGAATTATTCTATGTGATTAATATAAAACATATATAGTATATAGTAACACATAAGTTATATGTACCACATTAAAGTAGTTCCTTATTTGTCATTGTAGATGCACAATAATAATATCATAAGATTACAATAGATCCAAAACTTTCCTATTATCTCATGATGTCATAGCTACAGTGCTGTAGAGCAAGCGTTGTTAATACGTTTGTGGTGATGCTGGTATAAATCTGTAATGCTGCAAGTCCTGCAAACACGTGGCGTACACACTATTTTTAATACGTGATGCATGATAAGAGCACTATAATAGTTATATAAGAATAGTACAATTCATATTCTTATTACCAGTGTTTTAGAGTGAATGTCTACTTATGAAAAAGTTCACTATACTCAATATTCTGTGTAACGACAGAAGCACACTCATGTTAGGTTCACAGTGTCTCTTGATGTCATCAAGAAGCCCCACTAAATGACTGAAATTCACTAAGCTCCCATGCAAGTGCTCTGTAATGCTTGTCTAGTGAGGAAGTAAACTAAGGATGTAGTTCTCGGAACACAAAACCATCATTCAGTAACACATAGTTATAAAAGTAATTTATCTAATTTATGTCAAAACTGCTTACCTGGAAACATACCTACTTAGAGATTTTAGCCTTTCATGTACTGCAAATATTTCCAGAATGGTTTAGGTTTTGTAATGCAGTCCTGTGATCCCAGCAGTGGGAGGCTGAGGCAAGAGAATCACAAATTTAAGGTCAGTTTCAATTCTACACATGAAAATTTATTTTTCGATAGTCAAATGTATTTTGGAGCATAATATATAAGTACTACATAAAAGACATTGCATGGGATTTAATAATAAATGCACAACTGTTTGGTAAAGAGAAAATACTTTTTGTGTTCTTATCCAGCAGACTGAATGGACTTGGTGCTATGACACAGGCGTTCTTGAAAGCTAATCCAGGTTTGCTACTGGTAAAAACATAAGTAAATAGTGCACACAATAAAGCTTTCAGCTAGACCTTACCAAAGGACAGTGCCTACTCCTCTAAGCTCCTAAGAGTGAAATGGGCATTTCCAAAGCTGTAGATTTTTCAAGGACCAAATCGAGCATTTTCTTAAGTTAATGCATTTATCTCTGGTACAATTTTCGTGACCCTCTCAAACATTTCAGAAAGGCTATTCACATTCTGTGGTTTATTGTCCGTAAGAACACCATTTAAGTCATGGGAAATAAACAGTTTCCAGTGAACAGTCTGACTCTTTAGAAAGTTCAATTTAACTTTGGTATTTCAGACTCAGAACTGTGGTTTCCTTTAAAAGCCACCTTGGAACTATCTGGGTTATACAATACATAATAGTTAACCAGAAACTTCTTCCTCATTATACAATGGCTTCCTATGGTAAAAGTTAAGCAACCATAATGCAAATGTAGCTGCCTCACTTCCTCTGAGCAATGATTATGTAACAATCAAGTCAAACCTAAAGTTTTAAGGCTTAGCCTGCTTGTTACAATGCAGACTTGTACTTCTTTACTTAATTTGAAAAGAACTGCTGTAAGGTCAGTTTATAACTATGTGCAGGAAATGAAAAGACATGGAGGTGTGAATGGAGAGATTGTGCTAACAGGCTTTGACATGGTTTTATAGATAGGATCCTACAATTTGAGCCCTGTGTTAACTAGTCCTAAATGTCCTGAGTACCTGCACCCTGTGAAAATGCATTCAAACCTAGATAATTCTTTCATAAAAAATTATTAAAATCCTTTTAAATTGAATGCAATTGTGGATACTCCTAGATATTAAAATGCCTCTCTTGTCAGTGTGCTTTCAGTAGTATTAATGCCTATTATTTTAAAGCAGTATACAGTTTTAATATTGTTTAAAGTGCCTGCTTGAACCCAATTATTTATGTGTTTATTATTACAATAACTTACAAAAAAATTACATAATACCCACTTACTAATTCTTATTACTTAAAAGTCAATTAATATTTGACAAAGTAAGATAAAGTATTTTTGTAAATACTTAAGAAATCTGGTTGACTTTTCTGATTATATGCCATTACGCTTAAGTATCATGTAAGGATCTTCTTTAGGAATCAGATGTGTTATAATAAGCAGCAAATTCATTCTGTTTCTAGTATGTATCCCTCTTAAAGTCTGTCCATACAACATTAATGGTTGGATTTCTTTGTATTCTGAAAACATTAAGATAAATTTATGGATTCTGGAGAACCAAACCTATAAGAGTCTTCACTGGAAATGAACACTTTGATTCATAATTTAGATATAAAATCAATTTCCTATTTGACTCTTATACCTACTTAAGAAGGCAAATGATCTCCAGCCACTGATTTTTGTCTTCTTTTAAATTAGGAGCTCAACTATCTCAAATTGCACATTAAACATGTATGTCAAGACACAGATGAAAGTAAATATAAACTTTCTTGTTAAAATTATTCTGTTTCATGTTTGTGGCAGGGGGAGGTTGGCTTGGTTATATTTATTTATATTGGAAGACACAGATTAAGGCTGTGGGTAGAATCATTCCCTAGGCAGGAGCTATGTAAGTGTTGAGAAGTGGCTGAATATGAGTAGGCACATGTGCATGCACCATTCTCTCTGTGCCCTCCTCTTCAGTTTGAATGTGGCAAGTTGTTACCTTATTTAACCACAGTGATGGACTGTAACCTGGAGTTGTAATCCAAATAAACCCTTGCTCCCAGCCCATCCCCCCCGATACTGTAGTCTTTGAACAATATCCTTTATTGTACACTGAGATCTATTAGAAAAGTGAGCATCATTAACAATATCTTGACCTAGGTGTATGGTCCACAGATTTCGTTGTTGTGGGTATACATAGAAGCTATGCTGGCTGAACCTTTTGCTTGAAAACTTCAGTTGGATAGATAATATGCTAACCTGGTTTGCTCTCATATATATGAGGAAACAAATCCTAAAGCATTTGATTTTCTAATTCTTTATGAGGTGGTAAATGTAATCTCATAAATTAATCAGTTTCAAAACATTCATCTGTGATCAGTTTACCAGGTTAGATGTTAGACTCATATTTTCTAAATATAATTTAATCATGAAATGTTTCAAAATAAAATGTAATGAAATGTAAAAATAACCAAAAGAATTATCATTCTGTTTTAAGTTAATTTGGAATTCATAACATAAACATAGATGAATTTATTTATAGTCACCTGACACTACTAAATTGTTTGCTTTTTCAGGTCTTTGCCTACTTATTTATAAGGTATATAAAAATAAATGCAACTTTACAACATAAATATTCATAGATTCTATGTATTTGAATATTTATATAGCACCTGCCAACTACTTTGACAGGCATACTAGCTTGGGATGAATTTTATAAGATTGCGGATGTTTATTTGGCATTCAGGTCCCTTCTAAAACCACAGCAGCACTATTTTATACAGTGGACATGGCAACAGAAAATATTAGAAATGAATCACTCATGGTGTATTTGGTAGGTATAACACTTACCTTTATACATATGAGCCTGAAATAATTTCTGTATGTTGAAATTGCAGCATGTCATTTTAATGAAAAATTAATTACTTCCCTGAGGAAAATTTTGGTCTATTTTTTTTTTTGTTTTCTTGAGACAGGGTTTCTCTGTGTACTTTTGGTGCCTGTCCTGGATCTCTCTCTGTAGACCAGGCTGGCCTCAAACTCACAGAGATCTGCCTTCCTCTGCCTCCCGAGTGCTGGGATTGAAGGCGTGTGCCACCTATGCCTGGCTAAATCTTGGTCTATTGTGTTATATCACCTACGTGTAGAGGTGAGATAAAGACTCAGAGCAAAAGATAAATATAAAATACAACACTTCCAATACTTCCTTCTTTCTCTATGAATTTTCAACATGGTCACTTTGTATTTGGATTCTAAAATTCCTAAGTACCCAAATCAGCAGCCTTGCATTACTTCTGCATGCAATCTTATTTCTTTAACCTCAATTCTCAAGAAAAACTAAAAAAAAAAAAAATCCAGAGAGCACAGCCTGAGAATTGTACCGCATGGAATCAATACTGTTTAAACTTGACCTCCATTGTGGACTTCCATTGTCAGAAGATGGTGCCATTCGAGTGCCTAAGACATGTTCTCCGCTTGTGTAGATGAGAGTGCTATGATGTCAGTACACACAGCTCGCTACATCCTTCTCCTTCCAATCCTTAGATACTAGGGTTTTTTTTTTTCTCTCTCTCTCTCAGGTTTCTGAAGCCAGTCATTTCTAGAACACAGAACAGGAATATGCCCTCTATTTTCAGATGAGCTGAATTTGACTTTCATTTCTGATATTAGCATGCAATGTGAGATTTAGAAACTAACCATTTTGTTTTATAATATAGCCATAGAAACAGTATCCTCTCAGTAGATTGTTGGGAATATCAAAGCCATTAAGTCTGAGTCATTTATATTTATCCTTTTCACAGTAAACAAAATATTTCAGAAGTGCTCTGAGCACAGGACCCTCACACTCTGGAACTCCTCCTTGAACAATAATACCTGTTTTCTGCCTGAGTTGCCATCTGCCAGTGAGCAATAATTATTAACTACTTCTATGCTGGTTAGGAACTCTAATCTATTATACAACTAGGGACCATTGCCTAATTGGTCTTTTTAAAAGAATCCTGTCTCCAACTTTACTTGGGTGCATCTTAGAATTTGATTTGTTTCCCTCTAGTGCAGACTCTGCAATCTGCTCTGTGATATTTTATTTCCTTTAATATGTTGAGTCCAGACACCTCTACTGATCTAGCAACAATCAAACATCCCACCTCTTCTGATGAACATCTAACAGCACAGCCCTAGGTGCATATCCATTTCCTCATCGCAGTCTTCTGTTGTGCCCTCCAGATCCCATTTTCTCCTTCCTAGTTCTCTACTTTTTCTTTTAAGACATAAACTGAGAAGGAAAAGTCTCACTTTCTCTAACTAATGAGTTCTGATATTTAATCCTCAGGCAATATTTCCCCAAGAAGCTTTAGCTCCTCTTTGATTTTTCTGAGTCAGTGTAATCTTCAAAGACAGAGGATTGGCAGCAAACAGAATCTTAATGTCCTTTGACTTTGGATTTGCAGTGATGCAGGGATTCACATCGCATTGTTTTATTTTTAGTAAGATAGACATGTATTTCTTTTTTAAATTAATTACCCCTCTGTGAATGAATCTCTAATATAAAACAAAGTCATGGCTTCCTAAATTAACAAATTCAGAGCCAAATCTTCATCATATGGTTTAAGGTTACCCTGATCCTCTGGATGAAGCTTAAAATATTAATAAGAATGGAATTGTACATCTAATCTAACACATACCGCTTATATTCTGAACTAACACTTGAATGCCAGAAAGTTCTCATTTTCCCATTGCTTATGTGTAACTCAGATGTTTCAGGAGGTTAAACACTAAGCTTGCAAGGCTGACTGAACATCACAGTTTAAACTGAGAATATTGTCACTGAACCTCCTTCTACTCCAGTGTGATTTCACTGGGTCAGAGTCTCCTCCTTCCGCTGTTTCGCTCTCATCTGAAAATTTAGAAAAAAACTTAAGATTTAAGGTCTTCCAGTGCAACTCACATAGTGGGAGCCTGTGACCATGTTTAACCTCCTTTTCCATGGCGTCCATTTAACTACTAACTAGACCCTGTCATTTATAATTTTCTCTCTAAGTAGTGATTGTTGAATCTGACATAACATATAGTGATATGCCAAAGTAAAATTCATTTAAAGCAAAGATTGTTAAGTAGTTCAAGGTCTATTGTTTCTGCTATGCTGGTATATGTTTACAGCCAACATCTGAGGTTAAAAAAAATCAACCTTATTTGTTGTGCTGTCTAATTTCAAGAGCCCCTACTATAATACATATTTTAGTTTCTAAGATGCAGAGAACATCTGTCTCTATAACATCCTCAAAATTCAACTTTTCTCCAACATCTGGATGTTTCCTTTAACTCTCCTCCCAAGATTAGCTGCATATAATTGGTATACTCATGGAATTACAAAAGATTAACACATTTTCTCTCCTGATATTCAAGTTATAAAGTTGGGCATGTGTTGCACTCCTTTAATTCCAGTGCTTAAGATGCTGAAGAAATACAATGATTGTGAGTTCAAGTCCTGCCTGGGTCAAGCTTAGTTGTGCTTGGCTGTATGTGAGGTCTTGTCTCTGAAAAAAACAGCAATCAAGCAACATAAAATTCCACTAGAGTTTGCAAAGGAAACAAAGGGGTTTTGTGTGACTATCAAAAGAAGCAGATGATCAGAACTAGGCAAACAAAATTCTCTCCTAAATGAAAACACTTCCCCACTCTTTAAACAGGGTACATCTGTAAAACAGCCTTGGCTGTCCTGAAACTCACATTGTAGACAAGGCTGGGCTTGAATTCATAAAGATCTGCCTGCTTCTGCCTCCTTTTAATCTGCTGGGATTAAAGACATGTGTCACCATGCCTGTCTTTCTGCTCAAATCTATAACCTGTCACATAGCAAAATTCTTGAACTGATGTCAGGATCTACTTAATAAATATGAATGAATTGATGAATATAGAGAATTATATTTTATTTTATTTTGAAATTAGTAAGATTATATGTCATTCTTTCCCAGGGCATAGATCTCATGGAAATTTCCACAATTGGCTTGAAAGTATATTGGAATTGCAGAAGAAACATTAACACATTTAGTTTACCTCTTTTAGTTTAGTGGCCAGAAATCATTAGGCTGTTGCCAGTCCTTCAAGTTTTGTTTTAATGATATGGTTGTAGTTTACAAAGGTAGTCATGTGTTATTCCTTGACTCTATTTGTATCTCTCAGCAATAGTGTTTTTCAGGTCTCTATTGAGAAGAATCTAGCTGTTTTTCCCCTAAATAGAAACTAACCTAATAACAATCTAGAGCAATAGAATTTGGGGGAAATGATGGGCCAGTTGTGAGCTTCTATCTATCTGACTGTCTGTCTATCTATCTATCTATCTATCTATCTATCTATCTATCTATCTATCT